>APFE031751012.1:57063-92693 GCA_000404065.3 Pinus taeda
TAGAACAAGCATATGCTATCCTCCTCAAGCTTGACAAAAATAAAGAGGTACTGGTCAGCAATGACTGGGGAAAATTGGGAAGAAAACTTGAAAAATCTTTATTGGTAGCAAGTCGCTCTTGAACATGACACTTTCTTTCCGCATCCATGTCGGGTTGGGTTGTTCCGTTCACTAGTCATCACCATTGGTCCATCACACCATCCATCTTTGGGCTTAACGCTACCAATCCATCGTTAGTGTCACTGATATGTTCAAGAGAAGTCATTCAGACAATTCGCCTGTGTCTCACCCACTGCAATACATTCATGCTCCATTCCTTCATTACCGCCACCCTGAATGCTGTATCATCAGATTGTACACCTCAAAATCATTTTCTTCGTTCCATGTCGTTGATGTGGGATTCATTAAGGCACTCCTACAACGAGTCACTTCTTGTCGACATCATCTCATTATCCAAGAATTTGACATAGGAACAACCCTTTCAGTACTTTGAAGCTTGCATGCCTCAATGGCAAGTTTCTCACTTTCGGCGACAGGTTTATGTCAATGGCCTTTGACCGAGAGATTTTATGTGGTGTTCGATGCCATGTCCCTTTTCACACCACCTGAATTGTACTGTAGTACCTTGAGGGTCATTGTCATTATTGGCGATTCCTCTCGTGCCTGTTAACAACTTACATCCTTGGCTGGTAATCGGGCGATGTCTTTCCATGTTTGACTCCAGAACATTTTACACATGGATCGACTTGTACTCCGAGTGAAGATTGAATGAGTTTTGAAGACCCCGGATCTAGTTTCACCCATCCGGGCTGTGATATATTCAGGAATATAAAGACATCAAGTGTACATCACTACCGAATAGATGATCATCCAAATCAAAGGATGATGAGTCCAAATCATTAGTCTGCCACACAAACGATTGTCTGTCCTATGTACATAAAAATTAATTTATAAATATGAGCATGGGAATGCCCGCCTCAGCTAGATCATGAAAATATGTTGTCAAAATAATGTATTGTATTGTATATTATTACAGGTTGCCTCCCAGCTCGAAAAAAAACTTCGGATCCTCATAGTAAAGCATTTCACCTGACATCAAAAAGATTAACAACCTCATGCTAGGGGGCAACTGTTATAGACATTTTTGGGCACTTCAACCCCAATCATAAATGTCCATAAATTGAGGGCTCCTAAGTCCCTAAAAGTATTGCTTCACTACCTAAAGGAACAAGGTCAGCTGATTACATCATCTCCTAGAAGTTCTCCACTAAAAACTACTCATAAATGGTCAAAACTGGACCATACTGAAACTCCAATGCAGAGGGTGCGATGCATATCACCTTCCCAGTGTATAGGGTGCGATGCATACTGAATGACTCCTCTGTAGGGAGCGATGGTCGGGAATGGAAAAATGGCAAGGACAAAATGCGAGGTGGAACATCATGGAATCTTCCAGAAGCTTCCCCTCTGACACTTGCCTCTCTGTTTTCAACCAGGGATGAGTAAGAGATCATCATTCTCCAAGTGGAAGTAGGAACTATCAAAGAGAGGACACTAATCAAGACCCCAGAAGATGACTCACCTCCCTATAATCATCTATATATTGATCCCTCATCACAGAGATCCAGAGGCTGGAAAATTGTATCGTATAGAGAAGTATTGTTGGTTTTTTGGTGTAATTTCATAGTGTTGGGTGATCTAAGCTTTACTTGAGGTGAAGAAGGGCCTTGTTGCTGGAGGATGATGTTGGGTTAGAACATATGGTTGTAATCCTCTTGCTACTTTTCATCTTAATAAAGCTATTCAAGTTTTCCTCCATATTCTTGTATGTTTCATTATATATGCATTTGTATGGTTAACACACATCTGGTCCTGTGTTATTTATGAATATAGATCTTTGTTCTTCGATAGTAGTATGTTGCTGTGATTCCACAGGTGCTCTTTGAAGCTAGGCAGACAAAGCAAAAGCGACAAAGCTCTATCAGGAAGGAAAGGAAATCAAGCGCAAGGCTAAGGTTGGTCTCATTTGTTCCACTCCTACCTATTTTCATAAAGGAAAGTGAAAGTAGACTTTACCTGTTTGTTTCTAAGATAACCACCAATCTTAGTGGGAATAGCAGCATTCGAGTGGACACTATTCCCGGTAACAACTTGTAATTTAAATGCACCAAAATCAATTTAACAACTAATCTATGAGATACACTAGCTCGATTGAGCACTTAAGAAGTTCGATCAACCACTTAAGGTAAAATTTGAAATAACTCGATCAAAGGTTTAAAAACCCTCAATCGAACTCTTTACATGGTTAAATAAGGGCTCGATCGAGCCATTCAAACCATAAATCCATCATTATGTTTTCGACGGGAATTTAAAAAAAATAGCACGATCAAGCTGTTAAGTAATTGTGGATTACATAGGAGCTCGATTGAGGGTTATTTTTAAGCCCTCAAATAGCTTGATCGAGGGATAAACTATTTCTCGATCGATCTATGCTTTTTCTCCCTGCTAATTTGTGTGCTTACCAAAAAGTGTAATCCATATTCATGCATTCACCGTAGAATAAGCTATGAAAGATGATATAGGTTAAATGATTGTAAAAAGGAAAAATTATAGTTACAAAATAAACATAATTATTAAGCAAAATTCAAGGTTTGTTTAAAGCAGTGAATTTAGGATAAGTTATGAAATTTGAATTCAGGATAAGCTATGAAAGATGATATATGATAAGAATAAAATTGATGATGGAATCCATGATTAATAAATAAGATTTGAGGTGGATGAAGTAGGTAGACTATATATACATTAATTTTAATATTAAATTTAGTAATCTAATTAATAGATGAATTGATTTTTTTTAAGGGCATTTTTCTTGGTTAATTTTAACCAAAATATGGAAGAGATTTTTTAAATCTTGAGTTTAAGTTGTTTAATATGTAAAAATCAAGTTTCCCAATGGTGTTTTGGGGTACTAAAGTCATTTGTGCATAAACTTATTTTAAATAATAAAAAATCACAATCTTGCTTGAAACAACATCACCAGATTATTATGAAAAAATCATTTCATCTATAAATTAGTTTATGAAATATTAAATAATTTAACAATATTTTCTTCCAACAAACTAACTTACTTTTTTTTTTAATAACTTAAAAACGTACACACTAAATTAAATGTGTATTATATAAATTAAATGTATATTTTAAATTATTTTATGTTGCTATAAGAACACTTGCTTTGTGGAAGAATATATCATAAAGCTTAATTTCGTATACCTCATAAAGGTACTTGATGCTTCTAGGCTTGGTTGCAATGGATGCTTGCTTATTGCAAGAGGAGTTTTGAACTCAATAACCATATGTGCACTATATAAACAAAATTTCACCCTCTATAGAATACCCACCTTTAAAGTCATTTATAATAAAACAAGCATAGGGATTTTATATTACTAAAATGAGCTTTATGAACCGTATACACTTAAAAAAATTCAAATTGTGTGGCACCCATGGCCATGTCACTTTATCTACATTCGTCCATGGTATCAAGGGCAAGGGTAATATAGCATATATCTTGTCATCCCCACGTTCGTGAAGATTTTATGTTCAATGTTTTGATACAGAAGACCCCATGGATATTTTTATAGAAAAATTAGGTTGTGTTTTATTCACTATCCCATTAACCTGATGGCTCAATTAAAAAAAAGAAAAATCGATCGTCGAATGGCTTTGGATGGGTTCTCATTCATGGGCCTTTTCGTTTTGTGGGGCCTTCCCCTCCTCACAAACCTCGCCATGAAATGATCACCAGCAATTTGATTCTTTTGATATGAACAACTAGAGTCATTCATACATTTTTCTCCAAAACTTTGCGAAGAGTCACAATGCCCACGAGTAGATTGGAGAGATGGAGGTATTAGGGCCATGGAACATGGTACCCCTCTCTCAATAACCCTACTAATGAGTTGGTGGAACCCTTATTTTTTTTTAACAAGGTCAGGTAGTTGATATATTACCAAAAGCTGTGTTAGAACAAGTTCCTATTACAATCGACTACAACATGATAGTTAATCGAGAAATGAGATGAGAGCGCAGTCCCATCTCCTATGCTTGAGTTCAAAATTTCATGTATTTTTATGACTATTCTTGAATACTGCCTAAGAAATTGACCTACTAGGAAAGTAAATTTACAAATCATAGAATCACTATAACTTCTTCATGGCTTGTAGATTGATTGTTCCTAAGTTGGTTGGTTCTTCTTGTCATAATTGAGCGAGTTCTCTCTTTCGTTGCTCATTGTTTTATTTTTGTAGTATGCCACTACTTCTTATAGATGCTTGCATTTGGTTTTTAGATCCATGATCTCTTCTTTCTGCATTGCCATGCTTATTTTCTTGTAGCTGTATTCCATTCTCATCTACCTTCTAAGATCCTTGAGTGACTCTTGCAGTCGATGAATCATTCTTGAACTTCCTCTTGTGTTGCTTACTGTTCCTTTCTCTACTATGCTTCCTAAGTCTTATTTTACCTGACTTATTGCTTCCTTCACTGTTGTTGTCCATGCTTCTTTTTGTTCTGTGCTTTCCTCACTGCTATTTTGAATGTGACATAATAGCACTGAGGTCGAGTTCTGCTTAATGCCTTCCATTGGAGCGCTAATCCTTCGTATTCTCTGATCTCTGATCGGTGTTTCATCGACCATCGGAGTATCGGCCCATCGCATATCGGCACATCAATTTCCTATGATCTCTCTAATCCGATGGTCCATACTTCATCACATTTCCCTGCACCACTCTGATCTCTGCCATCCATTACTCCATTGAATCTAACTCTCTGTCGTTGATTTGATTTTAGATCTGACAGTAGTGACTTCACTCAGTCAACAAAATGATCGACGGTCCTCCATCGTTTATCGTCACCACTGGATCCGCCGACTGATAGTGATTTCGGGTGGACCACTTGCACAGTGGTTACCCACCTAAAAGCTATTTTTTCCTCTCTCCTCCACTGCTACGTGTCGAGCAGTTAATGGAATCGAGTGCCCAATCTGAATTAACACTTACTACTTTTTGCCCGCTCGAAATACCATTTACTATATAAAAGCCACCTTTTTGTTGGCTATCTTTGGCGTGCCTTCCCCATGTGATGACTGTTAGATCTATCAATCTATCAATTGGACATCTCTCGCTCCCCTTTAACAATCCTCCGATGCGATATGAATACTCCGCTCCATGTGAATTAATTCGCAGAGAGGCAGGGAAGGTAATAGACTTGCACGAAGGGATTCCAGAGGGAAACGGCCTTGATCGCTGAACTGGGGAGCAGAGAAACTCTGTGTGAGCACAAATTTTCATGAAACGCTTTCTTGAAATATTCAATTTCTTTATGTTTTTATAGCATTTCTGAGCACTCTAGTCACTGCCTTCGATGGGGTGGTCTGCAGCATGATTCTCGTGACCAAGATTGTAATCTTGCTTCCTTCCTATACTCATGCGAATTTCTAAACTACTGAGTTAATTCCATTGCATTCTCGTGACTTTATGCCTTTGTTTGCAATGGAGTGTCCTTTGATGAGTTTTGACTATTGATTTATTTTCTGTTTCTTTTATCATTGTGCTTTGTTCCTTATTTTTGGGGATCCTCATACTTATGATCTTTTGTTGATTATTATGGGACTAAGTTGTGATATTCCTCCTCATTTTCATGAGTATTCCCTTCAATTTTTTCCACTGCTTGATTTGCATAATAATCCCCCTGTTGATTATGTGTTCTCAAGACATGCCTGAAGATTACATTGCTAGAGTCTTCAAGGTTATTCCTGATTCTTCTAAAAATTGTGTTCATGAATTCATTACTTGGGATTTTATTTCGTGCCATTGCCTCTATTATTATGGCTAAGTCTCCTATTATTATTATCAGATTTTGTATTTCTCTTTTTTTATCAATCTTGATCCCATCAAGAATGTTGTATGCTTCAGCCTTATTATTTGAGATTTGTCCAAGTCCCCATTCATATGTGACAATTTCTCTCCCATTAGGATCAAGGATTAATCCCCCTGCCCCTGCCTTTCCTAGATTATGCTTTGAGGCCCCATCAAAGTAGGGGCAGTATCTATTCTGATTTTTTTTCAAATTTCTAGTTCCTCTTCTCTCATTCTTATTTTCCAAATATTTCCTGAGTTTTCTTTCCTCTGTCCTTTTTGTCCATTGTTATTTATTATGGCTTTGCTGAGCCAATATCACTATTCTTGTTGTAGAATGTTGTGATCTATTGGTGTCGTTCCTTTAACGTTGAGGATTTCAAAAGTTAATCCCCACGTTTTTTTATAGAGTTTTCCCTTTTCTTGGAGTTTGGTTTTTTAAGATGCACTTATTTCTTGTCAATCAAATTTGCCAGCATAGTACTGATGGGATGCATTTCCATATTCTTTGAATTATGACTTTCTTCTTTGTTGTATATGGATAGACCTTCTCTAGTGTTTGTAGATATTTCGGCAATGACTTTTCAAAATTTATTCTTGTTTCCAAGGGGCTTATAAGCTGTTGCCAACATTCTTTAGCAAAAATGCATTCTTGAAATAAATGTTGAATGTTTTCTTCAGCCTATTGGCATAATGGAAATCTTGATGGACTTTGGAAACCTTTTATTTTTAAGTTTTCACTGGTTAATTCCTTCCGTTTTAAAAGAGTCTAGATGAACATTTTGATCTTAGGCAAGCTTTTAGATTTCCAGGCTATTTTCCAAGGGTCCCAATCTTGTTGGTTTGGTTGTTCTTGTAGGATTTTGTATCTCGTCTTGACTGTGTAATGCCCACCACTACGATCCCATAGGTATCCATGTTCTACATCATAGTTGATTGGTGCTGCCCCTTTTAGGAGCTGCCTAATTTTGCTCCATTGCCCTTCCAGATTTGCAGGTATTGTTGAGAGTTTCCAGTCTTGCCAATCCTTTTGATTCCATAGAGAAATTAAGAATATAGTGTTAATACTTTTTCCTTTCATCAAATCTTGGATGTCTTTTATTTCTAGACGAGTCTTCAGTGATTCTTTTCCCATGATTCTGTCCTCCCATATCGATATTGTTTTTCCATTGCTTGGGGTTTTAGAGATGTAGCTACTCATTAGAGGAATTGTTTTTTTTACTAACTTCCAAGCTTGAGTACATTGTCTTGTTGGGATATTTCCATTGAGCAATCTTTCCCTTGAACCATCCATGTATTTTAAGATGAGAGTTTTTTTCCACCAGCTCTCTTTTCGGGTGATCAATCTCCATACTATCTTCATTCCCAAGGCTATGTTCACGAGTTCATGTATCTGTATAAAAAGGCCTCCTTGCTCGCATGGTAGCACTACTTGCTTCCACCTCACCAGGATGAATTTTTTATTTTCTTGTTTCCCCCTTGCCATATAAAGCTTCTTAAGATTAACTCCATTTGTTTGTGTGCTCTTGCTGGGGCCATGATTATTGAATATTGGTAGATAGCTAGTGCTGTAAGGAGTGCTTTGATTAAAATAACCCTTCGTGCCAAATTTAACCACATCATACCCCAGCTCTGAATTTTGTTTTTCATTTTTTCAATCTGCTTAGTCCATATTTCTGTCTGCATGTTCTCTTTTGAGGTTGGAAGTCCCAAGTAAAAGAAATGGGTCCATTTTTCCTGTATTGGGTTTTCTAATATTTGTGAAATCCTTTGCATGATTCTTTTAGGGGGGGGGGTGTTCCATCCATATATTCTCCATTTTGTGCTATTCAGAAGCCCACCTGAAACCTATAAAAAATCATCTAAAAAATTTTTGAACCTTCTTGCTACTATTGTTGATGCCCCTCCCAACAATAGGGTGCCATCCACAAAAAGTGGGTGGTTGGTTATTTTTACTCTTTTTGCTATTTTGAGCCTTGTAATGTTTTTTTTTTTTTTTTTTTCCAAAGCTCTGCTTAGAGTTTCAACCATTATAATATATAGGAAGGGCGAGAGAGGGCATCCTTGCTTGATTCCTCTTGTGCCTTGAAAAAATTCACTTGGCCTTCCTTTTCTGAGTGGGGCAATCCAAGGGGTGGAGATGCATGCCTGGATGACTTCTATTATTTCTCTTGAGAAACCCAGTTTTTGAAGAACAACCATGAGATATGGATGGTTGACCCTGTCAAATGCATTTGCCATATCTAATTTAATTATTATGTCTTTTTCTTGCCTTAGCATACTAGAGTGTACAACTTTCTGTACAATAATTACATTATCTATGATTTGCCTGTTGGGCACAGATCCTCCTTGATTTTCAGATATGATTATTGGTAGCACTTCCTTGATTCTATTTGCAATTATTTTTTTTATTATCTTATAAGAGGAATTGCACAAAGATAGGGCGATACCTGTTGAAGGTGGAGGGATTTGACTCCTTTGGGACTAGAGCGAGGTAGGAGGATTTTGTATTGCTTTTTTTTTTGAAAACATTCTTCAACATTCTTAAGAAATCTTTTCTGATTCTATACCAATGAGATCTGAAGAATGCTATTTTAAATCCATCGGGCCCTAGGGCTTTATCCGGATGCAGGCTCTATATAGCTGCCACTACCTCTTCTTTTGTGATTTCTTTACATGTTTCTGCATTTTGATATCTCTTTTTTTTTTTTTTTGTGCTGAAGGAAATCTTCATATTCAGCCATTTCTTCTTTTGCTGATAGTAAATTTTTAAAGTGCTTGTGGGCTGCTTTTTTGAATTCCTTCACACTTTTGACCTCTTGATTTTCCACTTGGATTTTTTCTATTTGATTTCTTGCTCTTCTAATCTTCATTGAGTTATGGAAAAAAGATGTATTTTTATCCCCTGCCTTGAGCCATAGGCTTCTGGATCTCAGTCTAGCCTCTTCTTCTTCTTTCTTGTTTTCTCTGTATATTTCCCAAAAGATTTCATTTTCTCTTAGATAATGTTGCTTGCCTTCTTCTCTGCCTTCTTTTCCAATTTGCATGCTGTCCATTCTCCGCTAATTCTTTTTTCATTTCCTTTTTTTTTTTAATTTAATTGGCTCTTGTCCATTCCTTTAACTTGATTCTTGAATTTTTTAATTTTGTCTCCCAAATATATTGTGGTGATCCTAATACTCTTGGCTTCCATGCTTCCTTAATTAATTCATTGATTTATGTATTATTGTCCCAAATTGAGTTGTATCTAAATGGGAGTGGTCCTTGATTTTCCATTTTTTCCATGACTATTGCCACTAGTTTATGGTCGAATGTTGTGGTGTGAATGATTTTTGTTTTAATGGCCCTGTATGTTGCTTCTATGTTTTCTTGTATCAGGATTCTGTCCAACCTTTCTTTTATGTTGTTTTTTCCCACTCTTTTATTTCTCCAGGGGTATTTTCCATTGCTTGGGGGGATGTCTAAAAGATTGTGTTGTTCCATTATTTCTTCTAGTGCATCCCTGGATGGGTATGTGTGATTTATTCCTCCAAAATTTTCTTCTATACTTCTTACCAAATTTAAGTCTCCTCCCAGAATTACTTTTCCTATTTGCGTTTCTTTTAGTGCTTTTTTTTTTATGGTGGCCCAGCATTGCTCTTTTTCCTTGTAGTGGTTTGGGTCATATATATTGATGACACTATACTTCTCTTTTGTACTGATTTGCATTAGATCCATTTGCATCTAGTGCTATTCTTTTTTGTATTGTATTAATTCCCATATTCCTTTCTTCCATATTGTGCAGATACCTCATGATGATCCTATTGCCTGTATTGCTTCACCTTCATAATTTCTGATTTTTTTTTTCTTCATATTTTCAGTTTCTTGGCTTTTTGTTTTTGTCTCTTGAATCATAAGGATGTCTGGGTTTTCTTTTGCCATAATGTCTCTTGTGGCATTTTCTTTGACGGATGATCCCAATCCTCAGCAATTCCAGAAGACCACTATCATTATTTGCTTGTTGGGTGGTGAATGGCTTCTTTCCCTCTTTGTTGGCTTTTTTCATTGTTTCCTGTGTTCCTTCCTAAGAAGGTCTCCATAGGTTGTTGCATTCCTAATTCCATTTCCTTTGTTGCTGCTTTATCCCTCAGCTCTTTATTTGTCTTTCTTCCTACTTTTTTTTATTTTCTACATTTGGGAGAGCTTCCATTGACTGCTTTCTACTTAGGATTTTGTCTACTGAGGGAGGGGGTGATATTTTGGTGGTTGGGGCCAAAGGGGATGGTTGGGGGGGGAGGGGGAGAGTGTGGTGAGGGGATTTGGATCTAGATCTAGATCTGGGTCTAGAGGATGGTTGGACAGATCGATCTAGTGGCTCAAAAGGGTTGAGGCTAGAAAGAGAATTGTTGTTAGCTTTTGGTGATAGAGAATGGAGATCAAAGGATACAGAGGGCTACATAGATGAAGGATTTGGTTGTTTATGGACTTCCTTCTTTCTTTTGACCTATTCCCATTTGTTTTCCAGGTCTTCAATCTTTTCGTTTTCATTATCTTTTTTTTTGTACACCTATTAGCAAAATGACCATATTCATGAAATACATTGCATTTGAAGAGAATTTGTTGATAGTCCAGCTGTTGTATATGCGTCCACTGATCCACTTTGATTTTGGTGGCTTCTGGAAGCCCTATTCCTAGATCCACTTCTACATAGATTCTGGCACATGTGTGCATGTTTTCCTTTGGCTCACACCTATCTATGTATTTGCCAACTGCATTTCCTATGGATTTAATTGAATCATCTCCCCAACAGTGGAGGGGAAGATGCGGGAATCTGAACCAAACGGGAACGACATTGGGTATATCCATTTCTGGGTCAAAATCAAGTATCCATTTGTTTAGATACAAACCCCTTGTATCCATAAAGTACAGACCATTCATAAATATTAGATCTTAATCCTCCTCGGTTTCAAAGTGAAAGTTGTAGTATCCTCTTCCAAAGAACTTGATTGAGATTTTTCCGTTTATTGTTGCAGACCAGATCCTTTCTACCCATTTTTGTACCATTTTTGATGAAGGCCATAACCTTGTAAATTACCCAACTAATCCATGTTCCACTAGGGAGAGTGCTGCTTTGCGAGGAAGAGCTGGAGGGAGTGATATTTTTGGGATGTCTTCCAATCCTTTAACAAACTTGGTGACTGATGGTTGGTTCTTTATCGGACCCATTGCAGCAATGAGAGAGGTGAAAGCTTTTGCTGTTCCTTCATTTTCTTGTTGGTTATCTGAGGGAGGCTCTTTGTCCTCTGATGATTCCATATTGATCGATCCTTAACAGCAGGAAGCCACTGAGGGTAGTTGCGTGCTGCTGCGTGAGCTTGCTATGTTTATGGTTGCTGCAGCTAATGTTTTTATCTTTGAAACAAGTCAACATCAACGTGAAACCCCTATTACATTGGGAACCATACTTTGAATATCCATAATCATGTGACTTGATGCATTGAATAATTTTAAACATGAGGAAGAATATTATAAACTTTATTTGATGTTGCAACATTATAGACTTTAATTGATGTTGCCACAATTGTGGATTGTCTAAAGGGAAGTCTTAGTTACTAGGTATAAGTTCTAAAGTATGGATTTTACTAGTTTTAATTCTATTTTATTGTTCATTTGAGAATCACTCGATGTAATGAGTGTTAAGTGAATTATTCAAATGATGATAAATTAGTTAATTGTAACTAATATTTATGAATACAGGGCATAGATTAATCACTTACTCTTTGTAGATAATCTCAAGAATGATATTTCATAAAATTAAATTATGAAATTCCCTCGATGTTGAAATAAAAGAGTGAAGTGAACTAACTCAGTAGTTCATAGCGCATAATACTTGCTAAGGTTTTTGCAAATGGGGTAGAGACCTAAGTGGGATTGATTATAGGGAAAGCTACATAGGTAAGCTCAGTTGAGCTAGAGAAATCTTGGAATAAGTGACCTCTCAATAAGTTTTGAATATCAATGACAAAGCTTGAGAAGTTTCGATTGATGCTATGTGATTCATTTGCTCATTTAAAGTTCTTAGTAATTGTTTGGTATGCTTAGCTAATTTTTTTATCAATGCTCCCATTGTGATGCATTACAAATCTTAAAAATTGAGATAGGTGATCCTCATGCCTAGATTTGAAAGAACATGGCATAGTTCCAAGTTTGAATAAGCCAAAATTGGATTTCCAAGCACATAAACATGGCCATGTTTGTAAATTTATTGTTTCTCACATGCTCTACATGGGGCCAACGAACTTTTCCATAGGTAACATTGAATCTTATCAACAACCCCTTAGAACAACTTCTCAATTGTCAAACCAAAAAGAGAGAATTATCTAGTTGAATCCTAAAAATGTAAAAAAAAACACTAAAAATGTGTGTATCCCTAGTTTCTAAGTTCCAATTGTTATATCTCCTGAATATGAAGCATAAATGGTGTGCCATAAGAAGTAGTGCATAGAAGACACAAAGGGTTTTTTGAGGACTAGTTGCATGATACATTTTGATGCCTTTTTTATGTACTCTATAAAGCATAATGTAAAAATTTGCATCTTGGTGAGATATTTTTATTGTTATGATTTTGAACATTTGGAAGTCAAAATTTAATTACGACAACTCCATGATGCTCGATGATCTTTAAAAATATATATAGGATAATCCCTACCTTCAAATAGATCATTCTTTTTTATATTTATTTGCTAGCTTGTTCACGACTTGTGAGACTAACATTTTTCTAGGAAACCATGAGTTAGGGGAATCTAAGACATCGAAATCACAAAGGGATTGCACTCGACCTAGACCACACCAACCCTTAACATTTCTAGTTTTTTTGTACCCTTGAGGTTTTGAACTAGCAACCTTCACGCAGTGAGTGCCTTAGCAAACATCTGTAATTGATTGTTCTAATCCAATGCATTTCAAATAGGCCATTTTATCATAATGCCTAGTTTGGTTTAGATCAATTTCCACTATGTTTTCATATTGTAGTTTTAAATCAGATTTGGTCAACTCCAACATGATCTAAAACTTTAGAATATTTTCTTAAGTCATTCATTGTACCTGAATTCTTCATTCGACCTAGAAACACAATTTCTTCTTAACATTCATCCTAGAAAGACAATTTCTTCTTAGGTACTTTTATATGTCTCATCCATTTCCCATACTTATATATGTTATTTGATAAGAACATTTTAAGGGCTAAATTTCTCCTAATCTCAAATTCCATGTTTTTGGCCCAAAAAAAATTACATATTTCTATTATTTTATAAAAGTGGTTCACCTAAATTTTATGAAAAAATTACTTAACAACGAAAATTTTATAGAAATATATAAAATTTAAAAAAGTGAATATATTTTTATAGAAGTGTAGCTAAATATTTTAAATTTGTATACTCAAGATTAATTAGATTAACCCAAATTTTTATACTTTAAGATAAATTTCATTCTTAAAATTTTCTTTAATTTATTTGAATAGTGACACGAGACAAAAAACTTTTAAAAACAACACTACTAAAACTATTTTTAAATTTAAAATAGAGCCATCCTTATATTTGGATGTTGGTTAAATAGTAAATTATTATTTGATAAATATAGAAATGTTGAGATTTTTTTTTTTTTAAATAATAATGATAAATTGAAATTGATTTGATAATTTATTTTTGAAATCTTTTATTTCAATTTAAGTTTGATGAGGATTTGTTGACTTTTTTTTTAATATTTTTAATTGAGGGCCTAGATTGATTCTTAATGGAATATGCTCATCATATGCTTAGTCTTAATGTTTATCAAGTGCGTTGTACTGTATTAAAAAGTTTGTTAAGTTGCATTTGCTTTTGAAAAATTTTAAAAATTAGATTCGTGTCATGTGGCTCCCCACCCACCAATTTCCTTGGGATTTGAGATGAACCACATTAGTTGGTCGAAAAGTAGACCAAATATTGATGATGTAATTAATTCAAAAGACATCCTCATGCTGTAGTCTAATGATTATGTTTTTTTATCCTGAAAGTTGTGGAAATCCTGACGATATTTGGAAAAATCTGGTAGAGCTTTTTGTAAATCTGAGTAAAAATGGTCAAACTTCATAATTTTAAGGGCATTAGAAGATTTTGATGGTGTTGAATCCATTTCCACCATCAAAAACATGATTCAAACACTGGCTCTACAAGATTTTTTTAATTTTGTTTACCCGGATTCTTAACAATTCGTAGGCTTAGTAGACGACTCCCATCCATTATTCCAATTCTAATAAGTTCCTCCATGATGAGTTCATCATTATTATTTATGACATTCATTTGTATATAGGAAATTTTTATTTCGCAAAATGGTCCATTACTTTTAATAAATTTAATAAATTTATATTCATGACTCCCACCCACCAATTTCCTAAAGATTTGAGATTATTCCAATTCTAATAAGTTTCTAGCTATTATTTATAATATTCATTTATATAAACAAAATCTTAAGTTAACATAGACCCATAACCTTTTTATACATGATTAATCTTCATGTTACAATAATTTTTTAATTATATTTATAAAAATCTCCAGCTATACCAACCACATTAATATTTTTGATATAATTATTTAATAAATATATATTTATTTATCATTAATCTAAAATTTTATTTTTAAATAACGTTATCAAAATTATTTAAAATTTAAAATTTAATTGACAATTAAATGACAACTCTATTATATTCTAGATATTAATAAAAAATATTTACGTGTGTTAATATGCGTGTAGTTTAACTATAAATGATGACGTTGAATAGGTTAAAAAAAATTGTATCCATTGTTATATTTGGATGTTTGTTAAATAGTAAATTATTATTTCGATAAATATAGAAACGATTGAGAAATTTGGAGTTTTTATTTTCTTTAAGGGACCATAATAAAGTGGATTTGAGCTAATAATTTATGGTAAAGAGTGCTTTGATAATGATATATATAAATCATAATAGTGAATTTAAATTAATAATGTATGGTAAAGAAATTTTACCTAAATATTTAAATTAATTGCATTACAATTTTTTATTTTTTATTTTTTTATATATTATATTTTGATGAATCTATTTTTATTTTTTATAATTATATTAGAAGAATCTATTTTTTTATTTTATTTTTATATTATAATAAAGGAATCTATTTTTATTTTTTATATTTATTAGAGGAATCTTTATTTTTATTTTTATTTTTTTATTTTTTTTATATTATATTAGAGATATCTATTTTTTTAAGGTACAGTTATAAGTGGATTTGAAGTAATAATTCATAATAAACAATGATTTGATAATGTATCATAATTATAAAGTGAATTTAAATTAATAATTTAGGGTAAGGAAAATTTTGACAATGTATTTAAATTAATTGTACTACAATTTTTATTTTTATTTTTATTTTTTATATTAAATAGAGGAATTTTTTTTATTAATAATGAGAAATTTAAAATAGAAACTTTTTGAAATATAATACTTTATTTTTAAATTTAAAAATTTTAGAACATAATACTTCATTTTTATAAGTATCATCAATTATATTACTTTCATAATTATCACCAATTATACTACAATAATACTACACTCACAACTGATTGCTTTTGAAATTTAACTCTATATAAATTTCACAAATAATTTTTTTTATTGTTTAAAATACCATGTATTAAAAAATAAATTAATTAACCAAAACTTTTATACTTTAAAATATTATTTTTTCCATAAAGGACATGGGAATCCTTTCCGGACAAAGTCAGCGAAAATTAAAGATCCAACAACAATGTCATGAAAACTATTTTTAAATTTGAAAATATATAATTTAATGTTTTTTTTTTTTTTTTTTTTGACAAAAATGGTTAGTTTTTATTTGAAAATCGGCAAAACAGTTCTCGAGGGCTTAAACACTGATACTCTGTAGATCCTTGTTACAGTTCACAGGGATAGAAGAATAGATTTTTGAAAAGTCTGCTGAATTATTTACACTGTAATTGCAGATAGGGGATTGAAGGAGTTACAGCTTAGACAAAATTCCTCCTTGATCTTGCCTTTTGGGCTTCTAAAAACCAAAGACCAAAGGTAAATCCTAACAAATTGTAGTAATAAATAACAGCATTTACAAAGCATATCAATCTATATTACTCTGGTTGATGTGTCGAGCAGTGGACTCTTCAGGTTTGTCATCGGCACCGACTTCCTTCAAGCTTGACGGACTTGTTGGAGCTGCGTTTTTCTTTTCTGTTGTTCCTTTTGTGCTGTTCCGTTTTTTGTGTTGTTCTTTTTGTGATGTTACGTTTTTTCTGTTGTTCCTTTTCTGCTGTATTTTCAGCTGTTCCTTTTTTGTTGTTCCGTTTTTTCTATTGTTCCTTGGAATTCCACTGCTTTTGCTTAGCTTGCAGATAGGAGACCCACCACGTCAAAATGCTGGATCAACCCGTGAATCACTGCATTTTCTTTTTGAAACCAAGATCGGTAAAGAGGCCTTGAGGTGGCCCTCTTGAACTCCCCAGCACCTACCCACCGCGCCACTTAACAGCACGCAACTCAAAAGGTTCGAACCCGAAGCTTTGGAGAAGTTGAACCAGTGAAATACAGAGGCCCAGACATCTCCAGAATTAAGGAATGCTGCAGTCTGATTCAACCTCATTGAATAACAGGGATCTCTTGCTCCGGATAGAGGCTAGGTTGGCTGCCTCATCCGCCTGTGAGTTTAACTTTCTTAGCACATGAAAGAAGGCGATTTTGTGAAACTTGGGCAACATTAGTCTAATTTTTTTGAGGATGGGGGCTAACTGCACCTGAGAAGGGATCTTTTGAGAGTTCATAGCTTGAATAGTTAGTCTGGAGTCTCCAAAGACTGATATGGAGAGGAGATTCCTCTTGAAAGCCAGATTTAGACCTTGCCACAAAGCTAGAGCCTTCGCTCTGTTGTTTCTTTCATGCCCCAGACCCCAACCAAAGCGCAACATAGTTGAGCCACCTGGTATTAAGATAACTCCACTGCCACCCACCTTTCTTGGGTTGCCTTTAGAGGCCCGATCGAAGAAAAGGCAGTGGTAATCCAAAGTAGATCTCCATTTGATGAATTTCTGTTCTTCCAGACGAATTTCCCAGTGAGAAGAGGCTTTAGCAGGAGGAATGGGTCTATACTGATGATTAGGGACAAGCTCTTTTAACCATTGATATTCCTTGATGTCTAGAGTTGTGCCATTTCTTATGTTGGGTTTGGTTTCTAAAGCCTCCCCCAACAGGGCTTTGATCTTAGTGATAATTCTAATCGGGTCGCAACTCTCCTCCCTAAAAATTCTGTTGTTCCTCTCTAGCCACAGTTTCCAGCATGTGAATTTTGGAATCCACATCTAACCAGTCTTGAGCAGGTTTTTTGGGAGAGACAGAACGGGGATAACTTGGCCCAGTTTTGAAGAAGGTCCTGAATATTTCTTGGAAGCTCCATATTGTCAGGTCCTAACATCAGGACACCCCTCCAAACTTCTTGAGCAAAGGGGCACAAGAAGAACAGGTGGTTAGCCGTTTCTTCGTCCGAAACACAAAGAGGGCATCTGGAGGGACATGTCATTCCACGCTTCCTTAGGTTATCTCTAGTGAGGATGATTTTATGCGCCATAGTCCAGCAAAAGAAGTCAATTTTGCGGAGACCAGTAAAAGACCAGATAAATTTCCATTGAGTTGGCTTTGGGGGGACGCTAGGGACAACCATCAAACTTTTGTAATGTTCTACTGCTGAGTAAGAGCCTGAAAGAGAACCCCACCCTCTTTTGTCCTTAGAAGAGGCCTTTAAGGGAGATTTTCCTTGGAGTAGATCCATCAATAACTTGGCTTCACCATCCAGCCAATGAGGGACCTCCCCAAAATTTCAACCATCCCATAGACTTTTTGCATCATTTTTCCAATTGGAGATGTCCCAAAGGGTTTCCAGATTGCTGGCCTAAAGCCAAACTCTAATATTCTCCAGATCTGCCATTTGATTCAAGGGTTGATATCCAAGAATCAAGTCTTCCCAGATTTTTATTTTTTTCCCATTACCTGGGATCCAATAAAGCTTATGACTGAAATGTTTCATAGTTGTGAGACAAAGTTTGAAAATTGGGGATCCTTTGGATATTCTAGGAGGCTGGTCCAAACACCTCAAGCACTACCCATGAAAATATTTTTTCCACAGAAATCTCTTGCTCCAACTAGGATTCCCAGAGACAATGTTCCAAAGGAGCTATGAGCCCAGAGCAAGATTTTGGGCTGCCAGATCCTGTATTTGAAGACCTCCTTCCAAGAATGGCTTCTTAATTGTGTCCCAATTTAGTAAATGGAGCCTTCTTTCGTTATTTTTCCCTCCCTCCCACAGAAATCTTCTAAGGAGGGCATCTGCTTTATTGATAAAGGTTTTAGGAGCTAGAAGAATGGAATTCTGATAAACTGGGAGACTTATGAGAACAGATTTCATTCAGATTACCTTCTCAGCATTATTCAACCATGAGGCTCCCCAAGCTTGTATTTTGAGTTTTAGCGTGTTTAGCAAGGGCATCCAGTGAGCTACCTTAGGATTTGATTTGAAGATTGGGATCCCAAGATACTTAAAAGACTCCCAGGTCAAGGTTCTTTCCATTTCTAAAAGCCTTGCTATGTCTGTCAAATCCTTGGTCGAGCAGTTCCAACCAAAGATCGTGCTTCTTAGATAGTTAGTCTTGCTGCTCGAAACCTCCCTATAAATGTCCAGCTCTTTCTTGAAGGTTCTAGCATAATTTATGCTAGCTCCTCCTAGTAATAAAGTATCATAAAAAAACTGGGCATGATTTATGTCTTTAACATTTTGAGCCATTTGGCAGAATTTGGATCTGTTGACAGTAGTCTAGCTGGAAGATGAGCATTGAAGCTTGAATGGCGTAAAGAAGCAGGGACAAAGGGAAACCTTGTCTTAGCCCCCTCGAGGCCTGGAAGAATTCCGTTGAACGACCATTATCCAGAGGTGCAATCCAAGGGGAGGCAATGCAGGCTTTCACCCAAGTTATGAGAGCTTTTGAGAAGCCAAATTTCCCCATCACAGAGAACAGGAAATCATGTCTCACCCTGTCAAAGGCATTAGTCAAATCTAGCTTAATCACCATGCCTTTCTCTTTTCGGTGACAACTTGAATGAATTGCTTCTTGCACTAGCACAATATTGTCAAGAATCTTTCTCCCTTTTATGAATCCTCCTTGGTTTTTAGGGATGATGACTGGCAGAATTTTCTTAAAACGGTTGGTTATTATTTTTGTAATCAGCGTATAACTTGTATTACACAAAGAGATGGGCCTGAATCTGCTGAAATTGGTGGCACCTTTGTCTTTCAGAATCAACGCAAGGAAGGCCGAGTTGGTGCTACTTCTAATCTTGGTACAGGTCTGAGATTTACGGATCATTCTCAGAAGGTATTTTTTAGTTGTAGGCCAGCAAGTCAGATAGAATCTCACTGTGAACCCGTCAGGGCCCGGGGATTTATCCGGATCCATGCAATCCAGAGCATTTTTAATCTCATTCATACTGATCAGAGCACTCAGCATGATATTGTCGGAATCTTGGACACGGTGAGGAATAAGATCAATCGGATAGGCTTGAGAATCAATAGGAGGGTCTTTCGGGGCAGAATAAAGATCTTTGAAGAAGGAGTGGGATGCTCACTTTATGCCATCAGAATCTTTAGCCACAATGTTTTGATAGTGAATTTCATTTACTGTTTTGAAGTGCTTGCATGCTTCAGCTTGCTTATGGAAGTATCTTGTATTTTTGTCTCCGGCCTATAACCAAAGATTTATGGACTTTTGTCTCCAGAACTCTTCTTCATCCCTACTTTCTCTATGGAGATCTTTTTGCAGCTCTACTTCTTTTTGAAGAAGGATTTGCGTTACATCGGAGTTCTCCATTTTTAATTGGTGGCCTGCTACACTGTCATGCATCTCATTTCTTTTGGCAATGGGTGTTTTCAACCTTTTAGCCCACTCCTTGAGCTACCTTTTAAGTCTCCTCATTTTTTCTTCCCACACAACGAAAGGGGATCCTTGAACTTTCCGGTTCCAGGCCTCGGTGACCACCTCTTGGAATCCTTCTTGACGAAGCCAAAGAGAATTGAATCTAAAGGGAATGGGGCCAAGATTTCCATCCAAGGAGAGCTCAAGCAAAATGGGTTTATGGTCAGAGGTGTATTTCGGCAGAATTTTAGAGGTGGCTATTAGACCACAAGTCAAGAAGGAGGATTGGACAAGAAATCTGTCTAGATGAGAAACAATGTGGCCTGGACCTAACCTTTTGTTTGACCAGGTGAATTTCCTAGATGTGGGCTTGATATCCTCCAAATCCCAAACTAGAATAAGGTCTTCAACCCATTCTCTAGTTGGGTCCCTAACCAACGAGCCCCCCTTTTTCTCTTTTGTAGTTAGCGTAACATTCAGATCACTTGCAATAATAATATTTTCTGGATTGTGCAAGAAAAGTTAGGAATGGAGCGAGTCCGAACAAATTTTTTTCTCAGAGGGTAAAACCAGAGCATAAAGATTGAACATACTTACTGTTGGGTCCCTATAATACTAGTGATTACCCCATTACTATTGTAGTTGTACCCCTTATTAATATTGTTGTGCCCCTATTGCCCCCATATTATTATTACTGTGCCCACAGAATCCCTCTATTGTTATTTTTGTGGCTTTATATTATTATTGTTAGGTCGGCTGGGTTATATTGTGACTCCTTAGACTCCTATATATATAAAGGAGGTTTTGTCATTTGAATCATCCAAGAATTGCTCATTTATGTAATGTAAAGGAGGTTTCCCCTCGAAGAGGCTGAATTCTAAGGCGTTGATCTATCTTTTCTATCTTTTTCTTGAGCTGGTTCCATAACATTTGGTATCAGAGCTTTGTATTCTAGGGTTTCGCTGCTCCAAACAGGTCATTGTGGCATTTTCACTATAACGTTTTTCTGCGATGTTTGAAAAGCTAAAAAAAAACCCATTTGAGAATAAATCGTGTTGAATCTTGGGTCTGAATTTTAGAGTTGTTCGTGCTATATTTGTGGAGATATGGTCTAAGGAAGTTGGTCTTCTTCTAGACTCCTGAATTTCATTCCAAACAGGTCATCGTGGCATTTTCGCTATAACTGTTTTTCTGTGATGTTTTAGAGCTTAAAAAAAAAAACCATTTGCAAAAACATCATGATGAATCTTAGATCTGAATTTCAGAGCCTTTTGTGCTATATTTGCGGAGATATGATATGAGGAATTTGGTCTTTTTGCAAACTCTTGAATTACATTCCAAACAGGTGACCTGGGGAAAATCATCATAACTTTTTCTCTGAGCATTGGATTGAAATTTCGTAAGAAGGTACAGAAAGAGGACAAATTGCATGTTCTTGTATATATTTTTTCAGATCCAAAAGACAAAACAGTGACTCGTGGCACGTCTTACAAGTTCGCTCTATTGAACTAGTCTATAATCAGGTCACTGTGGGAGAGTTTGCATAACTATTCCTTGGAGAATCCAATTTGGATCAGATTAGTGGCACTGGAAAGAGAACACAGAGGGATACCACAGGTTGCAATTTCAGAACTGGATGATCTGAAAGTATAGAGATACCTTAGAGGCAATATCGAGCTCCTACAAAGTGAAAAAAAGGTGTGTAGATTCTTTTAAATTTTTGCTTAAGATTGGTTTGAAAATTTATTTTGAAGGAATTCAAAGGGCTAGTAGAGCATTATTATCGGTAACTGATGCCCCGAGGAAAGAAAATGCAAACACCTAGTAAGGAACCTAAAATCTCTAGCATGACTCATGAAGAAGAAGAAGAAATGTTATATGATATATCAAAATTACAAGAAAAAGTGCAACAAGTGTCACGTGAACAAAAAGCAACAGAATCTAAGATGGATGGTTTAATGAAAGATGTAGAAGCTAATATGGATGGTTTAAATAAAGGCATAGAAGCTAAGATGGATGGCATAGAAGCTAAGGTGAATGGCATGGACGCTAAAATTGATGGCATGGATGATAAAATGGAAGAATTGAAGATAAATATGAATAACATGCTACAAGAAATGGTCACTAATGGTGAAAGGGTACTAAAGGAAACTCATGATGAGAACAAAAGAAATGTTAATCATGATTCCATAGACTCTAATGTGGGATCAAAGACCCACCATATTTCAAAAATCGATATGAGGAAGTTTGATGGCAAGGATCCCACAACATGGATATTACAGATGGAGCAATTTTTCTATCTCAATAATGTGCAAAACACACAAAAGGTATGTATGACAAATTTATATTTAGAACGAAATCAGTTTGTATGGTATCAATGGCTTTGCTCTCATAAACAATTTATCACTTGGGAAATTTTTACGGCAGAATTGATAGCTCATTATGAGGATACAAAAAGTAACACTTTTTTTAGCCAATTGATAAGTCTCAAACAAAAGGGTTCAATAATGGAGCACATTGAGGAGTTCCAAAAATTGAACATAAGGGTAAAAGATATTCCAGAGGAACATAGGATTGATGTGTTGATAGGGTCTTCAAAGGATAATATCCAACATGATGTTCACCTTTGGGACCCTGATTCATTAGAGAAGGCATTCAGGTTAGCAAGAAAAATGGAAAGCAAAATTATGGCAACCAGGAAGCATGCCACTGACAACTATAAAGACAGAAGTGTTGTTGCCCCTAGTCTTCCACAACCTATAAGGTTGACACCACAACAATTGGAAGAAAAAAGAGCAAAAGGGTTTTGTTACAGTTAGCAAATACACTAAAGGTCATAAGTGTGCTGAGAAGAAATTATTCTACATAGATTGTGAAGAGGAAGAAGAAAAGGAGGAAGAAATGTCAAAAGAAGAGGATATAATCCAGGAACAAAGCCTAGATGAAGAACAAATGAATCTGACCATATCTTGTAATGCATTGGTGGGAATTACCACTTCTCAAACCATCAAGATAGAAGGAAAAATCAAGAAGAAAAAGGTAATAGTGTTGATTGATTCAGGAAGTACCCACAATTTTATTCATTGTAAGGTAGCAAAATAATTCAATTGCTTCTTATATCCAGCACCAGAGTGTCAAGTGATGGTTGCAAACGGAGGAACAATAAATTGCTCTAGAAAGTGCCATAATATCAAGCTATCCATGGGAGAATATGTATTGACTAGCCCAATTCTTTCCATTCCAATGGGAGGTGCTGATGTTGTATTAGGAGTCTAATGGCTACAATCCTCGGGTACAATAGCTTTTAATTTTCAAGTACTTTTCATGAAATTTTCTATGGAAGGAAAGGAAGTTGTATTAAGGGGTATTGTAGGGAAACCAGGAAAGATAATCAGCTCTAATGGTATGAAAAAGCTTCTAAAAAAGGAAATAAAAGGTGTAATTGCACAATTATGTTCACTAGATGTTTCCACATTGGAATCATCTATTTCTCCATATCTCCAAATAGTCTTGGACAATCATTCCAAGGTATTTGAGACTCCCAAAGGTCTCCCACCTATTTTTGATCATGATCATGCTATTCATGTGATTCTAGGAAGTGTTCTTCCAAAGATCAGGCCGTACAGATATCTCTATGCCCAAAAGAGTGAAATTGAACGTATGGTTGCATAAATGCTAGAGGCTGGTATAATTCAACCGAGTCAAACTTCTTTCTCTGCTCCAGTATTATTGGTGCACAAGAAGGATGGATCATGGTGCATGTGTCCGGATTATAGGGAGCTCAACAAGCTCACTATTAAAGATAAGTTTCCCATTCCTGTCATTGATGAATTACTGGATGAATTGCATGGATCAATTTACTTCACCAAGTTGGATCTTCGTTCAGGATATCATCAAATCAGAATGAAGACTGAAGACATTCCAAAAAAAACATTTAGAACTCATGAGGGTCATTATGAATTTTTGGTCATGCCTTTTGGCCTTACCAATGCACCTTCAACATTTCAAAGTTTGATGAATTCAATTTTCAAACCATTCCTTAGAAATTTGTGTTAGTATTTTTTGATGATATACTAATCTACAACAAGTCTTGGAAGGATCATGTTGAACATGTTGACAGGGTGCTACAACTATTGGAGGAGAAACAATTATATGCAAAAAGATCCAAATGTTTCTTTGGAGTCCAGGAGGTGGAATATTTGGGTCATATTGTATCTCATGAAGGAGTTAAGGTAGACCCTAGCAAAATTAAAGCCATTAAGGAATGGAAAATCCCCACATCCATAAGGCATCTGCGAGGATTTCTCGGGTTGACAGGGTATTATCGCAAGTTGTTAAGAATTATGAAGAATAGGAGCACCTCTAACAACATTATTGAAGAAAGATGCATTTTCATGGACTCCGGAAGCAACAAAGGCCTTTGAACATCTTAAAGACGCAATGTGCCAAGCACCGGTCTTAGCTACACCAGACTTCACAGAAACCTTTATTGTGGAATGTGATGCTTCAGGAAATGGAATTGGTGTTGTTCTAATGCAAGATGAAAGACCCATTGCTTTTGAAAGTCGTCCAATCAAGGGAAAGTTTTTAACCAAAGCTATTTATGAGAAGGAAATGTTGGCAATACTCCATGCACTTAAGAAATGGCGACCCTACCTAATGGGAAGACACTTCAAGGTAAAAACGGATCATGATAGCCTTAAATACTTTAGAACAAATATTATCCTCTGAAGAGCAACAAAAGTGGGTCATAAAGATGTTGGGTTATGACTTTGAAATCATCTACAAAAAAGGGAAGCAAAATGTGGTGGTAGATGCACTCTCAAGAAAGATTAAGGATGTGGAAGCATGTTATGTGCCATTTCTATTATCCACCCCAATTGGGATAAATGAAGCAAGGGAGGAATGGAAGAGATGACAAAGAAGTGTGGGCACTTATTCGAAAGTTACAAAAAAGATTCCAGTACGTCATACATTTAGCTTGCAAAATGATTCGTTATGGTACAAAGATCGCTTATACCTCTGTAAGAATTCCCAGCTAAAACAAAAGATTCTTATGGAATTGCACACTTCTCCCTTAGGAGGGCACTCAGGATTTTTAAAAACTTACCACAGGGTTAAGAAGGAATTTTTTTGGGATGGCCTTAAATCAGATATTCAAAAGTTTGTGGCGGAATGTTTGGTTTGCCAACAAAATAAAGTTGAAACAATTAAGACACCGGGTCTATTACAACCCTTATCCATTCCAAGCCAACGTTGGGAGGAGGTTTCAATGGATTTTATCACAGGTTTACCCAAGTCTGAGGGAAAGAGTGTCATCATGGTGGTAGTTGACAGACTTACCAAGTATGCACACTTTTGTGAATTATCACATCCATTTAAAGCTAGTACAGTTTCTACTGCATTTATGGAAACAATTCAAAAGCTACATGGAAACCCAAAGATTATTGTAAGTGACAAGGATCCCATTTTCACTGGAAATTTTTGGACAGAATTATTTTCTTGTCTTGGTACTCAGTTAGCTCATAGTTCATCTTATTCCTCAATCTGATGGAAAAATGGAGATAGTAAACAAATGTTTGGAAGGATATCTTCGTTGCTTTGTATCTGATAAACAGACACAATGGGTCAAATGGTTGCCTCTGGCTGAATGGTGGTATAACACTTCTTTCCATACAGCAACAAAAATGACCCCATTTATGGCACTTTATGGGTATCAGCCACCATCCATCACATCATATTTAAGAGAAAATTCTAAGGTTCAGGCAATGGAACATCACATCGAACATCAACAACAAGGCCTCCAACTCTTAAAGGATAAACTCGTGTTGGCACAAAATAGAATGAAACAACAAGCAGATCAACATCGCAACGAAAGAAGTTTTAATGTAGGTGATTGGGTATTCCTACGACTAAAACCATATAAGAAAATGTCCCTCAACCAAGCTAAGAAGGATAATAAATTATCACCAAAGTATTATGGTCCATACAAGGTGTTGCAAAATATTGGTACTATGGCATACAAATTGGAGCTTCTTACAACTTCTCAATTGCACCCAGTTTTCCATGTTTCATGTTTAAAGGAGGTTATAGGCAAAAAGCTCCCGGTTCAAACAATATTTCCAGAACTTGACGAGGAAGGAAAAATTATATTGGAACTGGAATGAGTCACAGAAACAAGAACTCGACAGCTATGAAATCGATCAATTTCAGAGTATCTTATCAAGTTGAAGAACTTATCCGCTGAAGATTCCACATGGAAGGATGGGAATTTTATACAGAAGTATCCAGAACTACTCAAGCATTGAGGACAACATTTTTTGGAAGGAGAGGGGCATGTTGGGTCCCTATAATACTAGTGATTACCCCATTACTATTTTAATTGTACCCCTTATTAATATTTTTTGTGGCCGCTATACCATATTTTTATTATTGTCCCCAAGAATCCCTCTATTGTTATTTTTTGTGGCTTTATATTATTATTGTTAGGTCGGTTGGGGTTTATATTGTAACTCCTTAAGACTCCTATATATAGAAAGGATTTTGTCATTTGATCATCCAAGATGTTCATTTAGTAATGTAAAGGAGGTTTCCCCCTCGAAGAGGCTGAATTTTAAGGCGTTGATCTATCTTTTCTATCTTTTTCTTAAGCTGGTTTCATAACAACATCTTTTTGGCATATTGCTGTCCTTTTCTTTTTCGCATAACTTATCATCAATCCAAACCGTCGTATCTCTTATTCATAACTATTTTTATACACTCTAGTCTCATTATAACCATACCTCATTTCGTCCTATCATTGATATGTGTACTCTGCTTCATTTACTCACGTACTGTTTATTCCCTTGCCTTGTTGTTAGAACAACACTTTTCTTATGCTTTATGGTCATGAATGTCCTTTTCCAATTGGAGGGGGAAGGTTATTCAAAATTTTTTTCTGATTGAAATTTTTGCATGCGGCTTATCTATTTCTATCCAAAACTAAAACTGTGGATTCAAGAAATTTGCATGCAACATAGTTATTTGTCTATAGGAGAACATCAAGTATGGGAGGAAACTGTATTCGCAGTAAGGCCACATTATTGCAACTAACAGAAGAGGCTCGAGAAACTCACGAATACGAACAATTGTTCAGTCATGATGTGCTTGCCTAGATTCCACCTTTTGCGTTACTTTCAGCATCAACTCAGCCTACATCAACTTCAACAAATGCCAGTCCATAAATGCCATTCGACATTTTTTTGGAAGTAAAACTTGAGGTAAAATAGCATAAGTTTCTAATTTATTAAAAATTTAGGAGACTTTCATGAAAATCCATTGAGCATTATTTATCATCATTCATTCCACATCTTTACCACTTCCCATTTTTCAGAGACATATCATCTTTTAGTTTGGAGGAGTGTTACTTTCATTCATTTCTTTCTTATGACCATGCCATTAATATTCTTTATCATCCATTGATCTTATTTTTCATTCTCAACACCTCCCTTATTCCATGTTGTTTTACACCAAGCATAGATTTCAACAGATCGTAGCAACCACCTCAATTTGTTTTTTAACATCGCATGAGGGCATGCTAATTCTCTAGTTTGGGAGAGGAATTGCTACACATGATGAATGTTTTCTAATTTCTTTCTCATTTAAGGCATACAATTTCATTTTTATACAGTGCAAAAATTGATTGGCGTATATCTTTAAAATTATGAACTAAATTCTTGTGATTTTTGGATAACAAAGAGGTATCATTAAAATACACAAACCTAGAAAATTTCAAGTTAAATTAGTTTGTCAAATTTCCGAAATCATGCACTATCACCTACAGCCATTTTGTTTATATCTCATGATCCGTGCATCAAAATGATCTGATTTTTGGATCATAGAAGCATTAAAATAATAGAAACCTATTTGCAAAATTGTAGCAAAATCTGGTTTGTAGATTTTGAGGAAATGGTTAATGAAGTTTGTTGTTACTTATATCATATTTTGCTACAACTTCATATACATATAGTTGAACGTCAATGAAAAAATTGCTATGCCTTCATCAACATTGCTAAAATTGAATATTCATTATTTGAGGAAGAATTCATTTGTTCCATCAATTTCATGACTTGGGATGAACATTTTTTTTATATAGCTTGGTTAATATAGAGGCTTCGGGTTGCATGAGGACATGAAATATATTTAGTTTGGGGGTGTGTTGGGCCACTAATATGTCATTATTATTATCACTTTTTAACACCTATTTCATCCATTTATACCCTTCTTTATCACGTCATTTATCATGATTTATCATATAATTCCATTTTATAATTATTTATGCTCTTATGAATAAATATTATTTCTTCTCCTTTATTATTAATAAATTGATGATTATTATGCATGATTTTACCATTGATGGTCTATTAATAAATTTGTTGTAACATAACTCACCATTTTCATTAAGATATTTTCCAAATTGCATATTTGATCTCCAGCTCATAATTAAATATTCCAACTCAGAAATTCGTTGGAGTAAGAAGTGACAGTTTTGCATTGGACATTTTGGGAAAATGGAGAAGGATCTGGAAAATCCGAAACATGGGTTTTTTCTAGAACGGACCAAGTTAGTTTTGTGTTAATAAGTTTTTCCAAATTCGGTCCATATTAAGAGAAATGGAAGGTTCTATGAAGACGATCTTCTCAGATTCGTTGTTGCGACCGTTTTCCAAATAATCTCAATTACAATACCAAATTCGACCTATTTCTGTTGAATGTTCATGGAAAGATATTTCAGGCATGATCTTGCTGATCAATTTATTGTGAACAATCCAATTTTGTTATGAGAATCATTTTGTAATCATCTCCGTTGTAACTTCTCTCTGCTCTTTGTGTATTTAAATGAGAACAGATATCAAAGAGGGATATGGATCATTAGAGATAGGATAGGATAGGATAGGAGGAGAGGGGATAATGGAGAGATTTAACTTTTCGCTTGGGACCTCAATTGTAATTTAAATATACAGAATGTTATTCTAAAGGACGACCGTATTGTAATGAGGATTCAATTCAATGGTTAATACATAATCTATGTTTCTAATCATTCGTATTCTCTGAAGTAGCTTAGCAGTATTTGTTGGTGGCTAGGGCCCGACTTTTGGTGGATCAAACTATTATCCTCTGTGTTATATTTTTTTAATTCATGCAAGTCTAATTGGTTCGATGTTTTTCCATTTTCTGTTAAGTTTACCCTATTTGATATCTTCTGATTTCCTGTGAGTTTACATTGTAGTTAGTTTACTTTCCTTTATTCTGATCTCATGCAGTTCGCAACTTTGCCATTTTATTTCATTTGTGCTCACTACAGGTTGAATTACTTATTAGTTAAGACATTTATTTTTGGTTGATTACGATAAGAGTGTAGTTAGTATAGAATCAACTGAAATAGATTGGTTAATACTACTAAACTCTCGGTTGACATCATTTCCATTCGAGTTGCTTGATTGAGATAGAGTGTGATTCATATAGAATCAGGTGAAAGAGATTGTTTAAAGGTACTATGCTCTCGGTTGATGCTATTTTCAGTTGAATTGCATGCTTCATATTTGATTATGATTTTAGTTGAAGATTAAGTCTTGATGCTTTGATGTAATATTTCCATTAACAGTTGCAACTTCAGTTTTATAAATGCATCCATTTACTCTTGTATCAAGTTTTATAGTTCAACTTAAAAAGAATTACTCTCTAGATTTATAACTAGCACATATTGTGTACACTCTTGAAACAAAAAGACTTACCCAGGTTGATAATTAATGTGAGGCATTTACTGGTTTTAAAAGACACCTTTTAGCACCCAACAGGTGTTGTCCTAAATTTTGAATTATCCCTTACCAAACACTTCAATATTTCTCGTGTTCACGTTGCTGTTGGGAGTGTAGAATTTTGCATCCATATTGTTCACTATTGTGAAAGATGGTACATCTGTTGATAATATTTCGTCATGAAGGAAGCAAGATCTACTCCACTAACACTTCTCAGTATCATCGTCTTAGGATCAATATGGTAAACAATCCAGTGGCTCACACATTCACATGGGAAGGTGAGATACATGCATACAACCTTGTACAATCCTAACTTATGAATATTGACACATACTTTTCGGCCCTCCAGATTCTCCTCAAAGGTACCTGCGAAAATAGTGTTGATTTCCTTCCATGTGATCTTCACGTTTTTCTCAATGAACAACTGTGTGTTTGTGTATATGGGCAAGCTCATAAAGTCCTACTCAACCACATATCTAGTACTATTTTCAACTATGTCTTTTGATCGAGCTCTTTTGGGGGACATGATACCCTTACTACTGAGAAGATACTCAAAAGCATTTGGTACCTAGAGACAGAGAAGACACTCAAGGAAAGACAGTGTCTTCTAAAAACATAAATCAATTCGAAAATCAATCATGCAACAAACTGGTGATTTCTAGGTAATATTGTGCAACATTGACTCAAGGAGGCTAGGATACTATCAGCTAGAACTGCACATTGCACAGTCTCAGCTATCAGTGAGGCTTCTTGCTAACTGGAACTACACAATGTGTAGACTAGTGAGGCTAATTGCTGATTGAAACTGTGCAATGCGTAGATTAGTAAGGTTGGGTTGTTGGCTGGAAATCTGCATTACACAGTTCAAGTGGGCAAGACTCGGCACTGCCTCCCAGGATTTTGTAGAGCATAGCTAGAAGCTAGGGCGAGAAGCCTCTACATAATTCTTGGAGGCAAGGTAGAGCCTTGACTTCTAGGAATGTGTAGAGCATGCTGGGACAAACAAGATTTGGGCCAAGATAGCCTGGATCTACCCAATGGCAAGCTGAAAACATGAAGGACTGAATGTGTGTGAAAAGCTAGGGTAGATCTAAGTGAAAATACATGCGTGCAATTCAGGCAAGTGCAAAAATCAGTCAAATGACAAAACCATGAAGCTCATGAAGAGAGTCGTCGTAATGACGACTATTAGTGTAGAAACAATGTTATGCATGTGACACTAAGGAAAGATAATGAAAAACTCAAAACATCACTTCTAAAAATTAATACACGTTAAAATGCTAGCGATCATTCAATAAAATAAGGGAAACAACACTCATATAAGCTGAAGAATAAAAAGCGATAGAAAAGGTAGCAAAAGGCATGAAAAGAAAAACTTACTCGTAAAAATTGTGTCAATTGTGTCAAAGGTTCCTAGATTCGTCGAGAATACCAAAGCTCCAAGATCGAATGTGAAGGATGAGCTCTGAGGCATCATTTAAATGGGTTTTGCAAACTTAGGGTTTATGACGCGCATGCCACAAATCTAGGAAAAAGTGACACTTGGTGGGGAGTTTCTAAAATCGACTTTGCTTGTAATTGCAGTTGCTAAAAATAGGTCCATAAAATATAGGGATGTTTTTTCACTTTTCCTTTTTTATTTTTCATTAAAATTTTCCCAGCATGCAAGGAAGGATTGCAGAGTTTTGGAGGGAAGTGAGCAACCTACCGACACATGCAACAGATAGTCCACTGAGGGAAACCTTCTGTGTTGTTTCTGGGCTAATTAGTCTTGGCTGGTTGGCCATCTGAATTCAATTTTCTAGAGTAGAATTATTGGCATTCTCTATGCATTTCTAGAGAGTAGTGTTGGCTATCCTACTCTGCGCATTTCTAGAGAGCAGTGTCGGCTGGGCTACTTTGCACATTTCTGGAGAAAAATGTCGGCTGGGCTGCTTTTCACATTTTCAGAGAGAGGTGTCGGTTGGCTTTCTTTGTGAAATGTTTTAGTGTAAGGAATTTGTTGGGCTACTTTGCACAATTCCTAAGCGGAAGAATGACTGCACTCCAGGGTTACACAATTTTTCCTAACAACCCATTGACCCGATGTGAGCCAAGTGTTGGGTCAACTTGTGGTTGGTCGATAAAACAAGTGAGTGAACACAAGCTTTTAAGTGAGAGATAAAATAATATAAATACAAGTACATGATTAGTGAAAGATAGTTTCTATTATTTCAAGGAGGGAGGCTCCAAAATGAAGTGAAGGAAAAATTTTGGCAGGTTGATTGTAGCTACTTCAACACATCTATTGGCAAGGCTACCTTGCATCGGAATATACAAAACCAAGGCATATACCTACCTCAAAACCATCATACCGGTCATAGCATTCTCATGGAAATCAATGGACACTATTGGGTACCAGTGTCCCACAATGGCCCTATTCTTAAAGTGTTTTATCATCATACTGCTTCATTTTCCAATCTCTTCCACTGCTGCTACCAATTCTTGCAGTCGATTTCAACCACTCAATTAGGCATGTTCATGCATTCATGTTCCAAGAACATAACTTCCATTAGATTCAAATAAATTGAAATAACCTCAAACCATACCTCATTAGTATTTCGTCAATAAGGTACATTTTCAATCATGTTCACTTCATGTCACAATAATTCAAAGTAGCATATTTGACCAAATCAACATGTATAAAATATCACATCAGGTCAGCTCAAAACATAACCATCAAAATCATAAATTATAATCCTAGATCACATGTTATCATCATAGACCATAATCATAAATCACATGCATAATAAAATTAAAGTAAAATTCTGATACGTATCCTTTAATGAATCCTTAGCTTCCACCTTTTTCCTTATTATGTACGTACCTCGGATCAGTTTCCACACTCAACATACACCCAGTGCCTTCTCCTCCACCATTTGTATATACACATAGTACCGCATGTACACAACACAACATGTACGACATGCACATAAAACGATATGTACATCGATGCCATATGTACAACATGTACACAGTACCACCCGTACACCATGCCACCTACACAATGTGTGCACAAAATCCATGTACACAATATCACCTGCATAACATGTACACAACACCATATGTACACTCTACCATTTGTACAACATGTACACAATACCGCATGTACATAGCATCACATGCACGACATGTGCACAACACCACATGTACATAGCATCACATGTATGACATGTATGCAGCACCACATGCACCACAACATGACCACATGCACACAACACCACATGTACAACATGTGCACAATACCACATGCGCACAACACCACTTCTACAATCATGCACACAACACCATATGTACATAAAACCATATGTACAACATGCATAGAACACCAATGTACAAAGAACAATATATCCAACATGCACATAGCATCATCTGTACACAACACTGCATATCCACCATGTGAACAACACCATATGTACACAACACTCCATATCAATCATGTACATAGAACCATCTATACCCAGCAATGCATACACAATATTTGCACAACACTATCTCTACCATTCTGTACATAACATTGCATTAACAACATGTACACATGCTATGTATACACAAAACTACATGTACACAACATCATAGATGCAACATGTACAACATATGCACAACGATAATACCTCACATCCAAAAGCATATTGTCTCTACCAAGAAACCTTGCTCCCAGTGTCTTATCCATGCTTGTCCTAGCATGTCGCAGACCAAATTCCTTTCATTTCGCTAATGTATCCTTTAATATAACTTATCCATAACATAAGCATAGGAATAATACAATCATACAATATCAATTGATATCCACATGATATTGACCTCGTATATTTGTCATGACTACTCTTCCCACATGATTTCTCATGAACTATTGGGATGGGGTCCCCTCAGTAAAATTTTGTTAAAATATTGTAAGTCTCCGCATTTAAAGTTGCAGAGCGTGAGTACCACAGGTCAAATAGGAGTCAAGGGGTTTTAGGAAAAACAAAACCCCTTTTGTTTTGATATTGCTTTTAGATCCACCCATGGTTTCCAGACCATGGTATTGTAATAGTCAAGGATATATAAACAGATGCCTTAGCATGTCTAGGACAATCAATTAGTCAAGTAGTTGATATGGTTTTGGGTCTGTAAGTGTAAATATTTTTGTGTTTTTGGGTGAAGGGGAAGGCTCCTGCAACTAAATTCATGAAGTCCTTGGTAACTCCTCAACTGAGTGTGTGGGCCCCTGCAGCAAGTTATGGAAATGTTGTAAAAGAAGATCTGAAACAATAGAAAGATATTTGAAGCAAACTTGTGTCTATTTTTATACATTGTGTATCTTCTATATTTATGCATGACTGAATGATATTTATCTGTAAATTATCTTAATTTTTCTAAGAAGGCCTGTATTAGATATTAGATATTATTTATGCATGATTAGATAGTTACGAAGCTTATAACTTTCTTTAACTAGAAATCATCTAAGTTTCATGAATAAGGGTTCGTGAAGGTCAAATTAGAACTAAAATTTCAAAAAGCACCTTGAACCTCATCACATAGCCTTCGTGATGCAGAAAAATGGTTCTAGCATCCCTCAATACTGCTTTGGGTGACGCTGCAGCCTATGCTACATGGGTTATTTTCGGAAGGGACAGTAGTGTAGGGTTTTTTTGTTGGCATTATGGTTCTGGTATGATTATATGTTTCAGATGTTATACTTGATGGCAACACCCATGGCATGGCTCTCATTTTGATGAAAATAAAGAAGTACGCAGGAGAATAGTTCAGGAGGTGCGTACCCGTAGGTATATCGTGCAGGGACCGCGTCCAAATACGCGGGTTACCCATTCATGGGGTGCGTACCCCAGTGCACACAATTCAAGACAGAAGCACCCACACTGGGGTTTGTCTCATGGTAATTTAGCCGACGATTTGTGGTATTATGGTGTCGGCCCGTGGTATTAATCCATGATTTAAGGAAGAGCTTACCTATAATAAAGGCTAAGAGATCATTGGCTTTGTGCAATCTGTTGAGTATTGAAATATTAAGGTCTGATAATTGGGGTTCTCGTTTAAAAAGCTTGATCTTTAGAAGAGAAGTTGGAAGCGAATCTGTGAAGGGTGATCTCTCGAGCGCAAGATCAGATCTGAGTATCTGACTGTATTTTGGCCCTAATCAGAGGTGCGCAAGTGATCGACAGCGACAGTGCGTGGGTACGCAGAGGAAACAAAGGGCCAGTGCGTGGGTACGTAGAAGAGATGAAGGGCAGCGCGTGGGTACGTAGAGGCGACAAAGGTGAATTGCGTGGGTACGCAACGCGACAGTGTTTCAGGTGCGTGCTTGCTGGTTGAGTACGCGGCGCAACAGTCTTTCTGGGTGCGTATCTACTGTGATAGTACGTCGCACAATAGTTCTTCTGGGTCCGTGCCTACTATGCAGTACGTGGCCCGATAGTAGATTTTGATATGTACTATATGCAGATCAGTGAAAGGAGCAGTGCGTGGCCACGTAGTACAGCATAAGTAACTCTGCGGGTATCCGCAAAGAAGCAGAGGATGAAGTGCGTAGCGATGCAGGCCAGTAAAAAGAAAACTGCGTATCTGTTTTAAGATCTTCTGTTGGTTGAATTTTTCTTGTTGATAAGGTGTTCTGGGTTCAGTTCTGTTACTGTTGATCTGGTTATTGTAGTGGAATGTATAATTTACATGTACTTGATGATCATTTGATGTATATGGATCCAGTTTGAAAATTTATGAAAAGTGGTCCTTGAAAAGAAGTAGGGGGTTGTAGCTCCCTTCAAGGAGAGACTGGAAAACGAGAAAGAGTTGTAGCTCTCTGCAGGTTGCATCCTGCGTACTGGTAAAGGACTGCACCAGTACAAGACCATTGTAAACGGAGTTTCTAATTTGAAAGAAGATAGAGACATATTGCAGCAGGTGGTTT
>APFE031751013.1:0-32848 GCA_000404065.3 Pinus taeda
TTAGGTTTTGGAATGTTAAGGGTTTTTCATTATTTCTCAACAATAAATAGGCCTTCGAGCCTCATTGTAACAGAGTTCAGAGGCATGTAGCCACACATCTCTTCTCAGAGATAAGCTGCCATCGCCCTAGTTGGTTTATTTCCATTTCTGGTTGTAAGCATATTTCAGTATTTTTCATTAATGAAATGAAGTATTATTTCTGATGCATCTTTGTGTATATGGTTATCTTTGTGTTTTATTGCGTTCCTGTTTAAATCCAGATCAATCTTGGCTTACAGGAACGACGAAGTGCAGATGGAGAAGATTTTGCTAACGCAATGAGAGACTCACACGAACAGGTGAAAGAAAAATTACAGGACAACAGTTTAAAATATAAACAACATGCAGATCTAAAGAGGAGGGAAGTTTAGTTTGTAGTGGGGGACGAATTCCTTGCACACTTACGTAAGGAACGTTTCCCTAAGGGTACATACAATAAACTGAAGTACAAAAAGTTAGGACCTTGTAAAGTTTTACGGAAATTTTCGGCAAACGCCCACGAGATACAATTGCCACCCGGAATAGGAATTTCACCTATTTTTAATGTAGTCGATCTATTCCCATACACAGACGACCCCACAGAGTGAAAGAAAGATGGACCCGGACAATCCACACGGAATACCCAGGAAGACGGAGAAACATGGAAGAGACAAATGCCTTATGTTCAACCCCTTGAGATCGAAGGCATCCTCAAAACTCAGGTAGCTAGACGTACTCGGTGGAAAAATTACTTACAGTACCTGGTCAAGTCAAAGAACCATCTGATTGAGGACAGCTCATGGCTTGACGCCAGGCAAATTGGGCAAACAGGAACATCGATCGAGGAGCTCATGGACCGGAGTCATGATCTCTTTTTACCCCAGAGCCTGATGCAGGAGCATCCAGCTCGCCGTAATTGGCAAAAGTCTCAACCAGGTTTGTAGGTTATTGATCAACTCGATTATTTACTTTTTACATTTTCATGTGATAGTTTTCTTTTAACTTGTTTTTACAGAGTTGGTGAATTCAGGCATTCTTAATTAAATAACTAGAATTACTGTAGCTCGAACATTAGTTAGGGAATAGTTCGTTCAATTAGGAGAGTAATGACAAACTATTCATACAAATCTTGTAATGTCAGGCAAATATGGTTATTAACGATAAAAGGATCTTTTGTAACCAAATTCTATGATAGTTTGATTAACTGCAAAATCAACTGAAATGGAAGGATATAAAAACCAAAATGTAACAGAGAAAAGGGGTTCAGTAATTGCAGAAGAAGAGAAATAAAAACGAACAAGCTATAAGCAGATAGCATTCCAAATTATTGTTCATCTATACACATTTCTATTGTTCATCCTAATATCAATTTTTCATTACATTTTGATAAAGAACCATATTGAGAATGTCTGTATAATGTACTGTCCTATATCGTGAATACGAACATACAATTAGTCACCAAGCATTGGACGCGTTTTTTGCACACAGTCAAACAAGGACCAAGAGGCATAATTACCAGAAGTCCGAGAAGAGAAATTGTACACAGGAGACAACCACGAGCAAGCATTTGTACCCAGAAAAATGACCACAGAACAGAGGTAACATTGTTGTGTAATATTCATAAATTCCATTGAAAAATCGAAAGCCATCGATAAACTTTACTATTTGTCATTGTCAAATGCAAAACATGCGCATACGAAGGATTTCATTTCCACAAACAACGTAATGTTAAATGTATGACTGAAGTGGCGTCATAAGCCAAAAACCCTGGACGAGGGTTTAACCATAACATCAACAACCATTCGCATTTATCAACCTAGACATAACATCGACCGAGAAAGACACAACAATAGCAAATTACATACAACGACCAAGAACCGAAGATAATCCTACAGCGACCATAGTCACCAGTCGTTCGAAGAGACAAACAAAAATATTTGAGGATTCAGGCCTACCGAGAACCAATTTACTGTGGTAACAGAGATTGGAGGACTCGCATACCCAGGTTGCCACCAACGACCTGTAACCAGCAACAACAACCGAGTTACAAGTGTAAAAGGGGAAAACCCTTCAAGGAAATACACCATTTCATGCGGAGAACAATAAAAAAACACTAGAATACATGAGTATGCTGAGTCGAAGCTGGCCACAGTGATGTCTCAAACAAGTTGTATAACTGTAGACCGAAGGAGCCAGGAGGCTAAGTCACAGTAAAAGAAGCAGAACATAATTGAAGAAGGGACGAGAGGTAATACCTGTTCCGTCAATGAACAACCGCCAATGTGGTCCTGTGCTCAGGACAAACACCAATGCCGCGGAATGAAAACCCAGAATAACAGTAGACGTGAGGATTGAACCCAGATTCGGGCCAAAAAAACAACAGGAGTTCAGAAAGCATAACCAAGCTGCAACACATATCCAGAATCACAACAAAACGAGAGGAAAGTCTACCATAATCCCTGACCGATCCGTGAAGGCGTATTCGCAGACCACAAGCAAACTACAATGAGCATAAAACATTGGAAATTATTTACAGAACACGCGCATGCACAAGGAGAATCACCAACAAGACTTACTAGGTTAGAACCCACATTTCAGAGCCGAGCAATAACAACATTCGAGCAGCATTTCCCTTAAGTTCACAAGCAAACCAAGTGGAGGAGAGTTCGCGGACCATCGTCAACAGAAGGTAACCAACATTCACCTTAGCAAACCAGACAGCATTCCACAAAGAGAACCCCAGAAACCCTCACGAATACTCTCAGCGTGAAAGAATAATCCCAAATAACCCACAAGGATCGGTGGTTTTGGCACGAAGAACAAGCGAAGGTAAAATCGAGGTGAGAGGACAGTTCATTAATTGCCAACATTAACTCATAGCTACCAACCACAACAAAAATCCCGCAGACAATCTCGACGCAAGGGAACGAGAGATATTTTTATTGACACGTATTCACATTCAAACGTGTAAAAGCGTGGGCCATTGGGCTGGGTTACACCACTCACATTTCCTTACCAATAAATCTACTAGAACTCTATCAAAACAATCATCATACTCATTCATCCATATCATAAATTAATAATGGCATATAATTGAAAATGCAAATTAAATTGTTTACATATAAATTTGCTCTGAAGTGGTCTTCAAGCTACAACTCCAATAAGGTTTTCCTCTGCAAATATTCAAATTTGGAACCAAAGGCCAAGGAAAACTCTCTCAATTTGAACAAAAATGTCATTTAATCTTTGGGCCACCTGACACCTGTTTCAGTTTTGTCTCACATTTCCTTACCAATATATCTATTGGAACTTTCTCCCCCTTTGCAGGGTTGAATAACTCCAGATTAATTGCTTCAGGTTTTCCATGTAAGGATATGAAATACATATGCATATGCATGTGGAGTAAAAGTTCAAGCCCGTAGATTAGCTTTAATCGATTTTTTTTAAATTCAGTCACCAACTACATCCAAGGCATTTATTTCACAAAAATATTATGGAAAATGTAAATCCATGTGAATGTTCAAATAAATTGTTGTCAAACAAACATCCAAATACCATTGGAAGGAATATATGAATTTCAGGGTATTTGGATTCAATGTGAATTTATTATCGACAATGATTAAATGCTGAGAATATATCCTTTTTCTATGCTGATTGCGAAACAATAAGATGTAAGTGCAAAAATCACAGAGGAAAACGAAATAATCATGCACAACATAAACCAACATGAAGACACAAAGATTTTAACGTGGTTCACCCAACCAATCTGGGCTACGTCCACCAAACAGAGCCATCCGTAATCTTATTACTCAATAGGAGATTACAACAACATAATTTCTCACACCCTCTCATCACACATATCCTCTACGGGCTTACATTTTTATAGCTGGGAGTAGAAAACTGAATCATAAATTCACTCACAAAAAATATAGGATGCAATAACTCCTCATCAGGAATGAATGGAGCTAATTTAGCAACAAATCCTACTGAATTTTACCTCTTCCTTGTTTCTTTGGACAACAGAGCTCCAACAACATCATCAAATTCAAGGGTTTCTGATGGACTAAGACTTATAGAAGTAACAAAATGATCCCATGACTCGAGAAATGAGCATAATAAAGTTATATCTTTATCTTCTGATTCAAATTTTACTTCTATACTTTCTAATTGCACCAATAGAGTATTAAATGTATTCAAATGATCACTAGTGGATGTACCTTCCTTCATGCACAAAATGTACAATTGTCGCTTCAGAAGAATCCTATTAGTTAAGGATTTTGTCATGTACAGATTTTCAAGCTTTGTACACGAACCAGTAGCAATTTTATATGACATGACGTTAAACAAAACATCATCCACCAAACACAGTCAAATGGTGTTGAGTGCTCTTTCATCCAAGTCACTCCATTCATCATCTGTCATGGTGTAAGGTTGTTTAGCTTTTCCCAACAGTGCCTTCACCACACCTTGTTGCACGAGTAGATCATACATATTTACTTTCCAGATCTCAAAGTTGTTTTTGCCATTGAACTTCTCGATCTCAAATCGAGCACTTTGAGTTTTTGCCATTTTGTGTCACACAAAATGATGAAAATGAAAAATTGGGGGCAATCCCAAAATCCCATTTCCTTATAATGTTTTGCAGCCATCGACAATCTTCCAATTTCCATGAACAGATTAACAGCCAAATTTAGAAATGTCATAGCCTCTTTAGAGTTGATCTTCTTGTAACAAATCACTGCATCTACGTATGTTTTCAAATTCACAGCTCCAGAAAAGCTTGTCGGCGTCAATTGAAAGAGTACTGTACTCGAAGCCGTCCAATGAAGGCGAGATCTCACCATGAGATAGAACAAGTTTCTGCTGCAGCATTAACGCAGATCAGATCTCGCCAATTATTGCCGAGAAGGTTTACATTTCCACACGATTCCTGAACTTAACTGGAAAACCACATGATTGGATCCCTGACATCTTTGTATGTCACAGGCGCAGAGAATCGATCGACTGGTTATCTGATTTATGGTAGAAAGAATTGTAGAGGCGTCTTACTAACAAGCTCACAATATAGAATTAACCCATTTATATATCACAACACAGGCGTACACAATCACATAAGCAGATAAAAGAAATTTTAGATTGCCATCGATCCACTGGTGATCAATAGTCGATCTAAAACCTCACACACAGAATTTCACTCGTACATTTAAACTATAAAAAACTTATAACTCAACAAATAGAAAATCAACATAATATATATCTTTGTTATATACAAAAGACCATTTGTTCTAAGGCATTGCAGCCTTAGCCAATAAATCCACACAGGCTACATTGTATTCACTAGAGCGCCCCCTATCCCAAGCATACAACATGCTTATAAAGCATTTACAAAGGCGTGAATCAGTTAAGTTAAAGAAACTTACTTAAAGCTCTCGTTGCATGGCAGATATTCACAATTAACTAAACCTCATCCTTCCAGCAAATTAAATCTTCTTTAAAGAACATTTTTCCTCTTTAGAAAGCTCCATAATGAATGCACGCAGATAACAATGGTAAGTCATCCGCTTTAATCTATTTTAATCTGTTTTAAATATGTTTTAAAGTAGATTTTCCTATTTTTCTCCTTTGATTCAGCTTTTCTCTGCTTTGTTGCTAGTTGCTCCAGCATCAGACTCCCGAGGCACAAAAATTTATGACCTCCTGGTCATATGCTTCTCCTGGTCTTTAGCAATTTTATCCACTGCATTCCTTCACTGCAACCAACCTCTGTAGTAACAGCCTCTGTTAGACGATACCTCACCAAGCCCTCTGCACTCGATCTTTTGGCATCCTCTAGGTTGCTGCAAATCTTCTCACCTTCAGCTGCCGCCATCTGCACAATAGCAAGACCATAAACTCTCCATCTTTAACACAACTGTACCTCTTTCCGCTTCTACTTGCATTCTTCTTTCTTCTCTCAGGAATCTTTTCCGGGCTCTGATACCACATGATGAAAATGAAAAATTGGGGGTAAGCCCAAAATCCCATTTCCTTATAATGTTTTGCAACCATTGGCAATCTTCCAATTTCCATGAACGGATTAACAGCCAAATTTAGACATGTCATAGCCTCTTTAGAGTTGATCTTCTTGTAACAAATCACTGCATCTACGTATGTTTTCGAATTCACAGCTCCAGAAAAGCTTGTCGGCGTCAATTGAAAGAGTACTGTACTCGAAGCCGTCCAATGAAGGCGAGATCTCACCATGAGATTGAACAAGTTTCCACCGCAGCATTAACGCAGGTCAGATCTCGCCAATTATTGCCGAGAAGGTTTACATTTCCACACGATTCCTGAACTTAACTGGAAAACCCCATGATTGGATCCCTGGCATCTTTGTATGTCACAGGCTCAGAGAATCGATCGACTGGTTATCTGATTTATGGTAGAAAGAATTGTAGAGGCGTCTTACTAACAAGCTTATAGAATTAACCCATTTATATATCACAACACAGGCGTACACAATCACATAAGCAGATAAAAGAAATTTTAGATCGCCATCGATCCACTGGTGATCGATAGTCGATCTAAAACCTCACACACAGAATTTCACTCGTACATTTAAACTATAAAAAACTTATAACTCAACAAACAGAAAATCAACATAATATATATCTTTGATTATATACAAAAGACCATTTGTTCTAAGGCATTGCAGCCTTAGCCAATAAATCCACACAGGCTACATTGTATTCACTAGAGCGCCCCCTATCCCACGCATACAACATGCTTATAAAGAATTTACAAAGGCGTGAATCAGTTAAGTTCAAGAAACTTACTTAAATCTCTCATTGCATAGCAGATATTCACAATTAACTAAACCTCATCCTTCCAGCAAATTAAATCTGCTTTAAAGAACATTTTTCCTCTTTAGAAAGCTCCATAATGAATGCACGTAGATAACAATGGTAATTCATCCTCTTTAATCTATTTTAATCCGTTTAAATATGTTTTAAAGTAGATTTTCCTATTTTTCTCCTTCGATTCAGCTTTGCTCTACTTTGTTTCTAGTTGCTCCAGCATGAGACTCCCGAGGCACAAAAATCTATGACATACTGGTCATATGCTTCTCCTGGTCTTTAGCAATTTTATCCACTGCATTCCTTCACTGCAACCAACCTCTTCAGTAACAGCCTACTCTGTTACACGATACCTCACTAAGCCCTCCGCACTCAATCTTTTGGCATCCTCTAGGTTGCTGCAAATCTTCTCACCTTCAGCTGCCGCCATCTGCACAATAGAAAGACCATAAACTCTCCATCTTTAACACAATTGTACCTCTTTCTGCTTCTACTTGCATTCTTCTTTCTTCTCTCAGGAATCTTTTCCGGGCTCTGATACCACATGATGAAAATGAAAAATTGGGGGTAAGCCAAAAATCCCATTTCCTTATAATGTTTTGCAGCCATCGGCAATCTTCCAATTTTCATGAACAGATTAATAGCCAAATTTAGACATGTCATAGCCTCTTTAGAGTTGATCTTCTTGTAACAAATTGCTGCATCTATGTATGTTTTCAAATTCACAGCTCCAGAAAAGCTTTTCGGCGTCAATTGAAAGAGTATTGTACTCGAAGCCGTCCAATGAAGGCGAGATCTCACCATGAGATCGAACAAGTTTCCATCGCGGCATTAACAGATCAGATCTCGCCAATTATTGCCAAGAAGGTTTACATTTCCAGACGATTCCTTAACTTAACTGGAAAACCCCACGATTGGATCCCCGGCATCTTTGTATGTCACAGGCGCAGAGAATCGATCGACTGGTTATCTGATTTATGGTAGAAAGAATTGTAGAGGTGTCTTACTAACAAGCTCACAATATAGAATTAACTCATTTATATATCACAACACAGGTGTACACAATCACATAAGCAGATAAAAGAAATTTTGGATTGCCATCGATCCACTCGTGATCGATAGTTGATCTAAAACCTCACACACAGAATTTCACTCGTACATTTAAACTATAAAGAACTTATAACTCAACAAACAGAAAATCAACATAATATATATCTTTGATTATATACAAAAGACCATTTGTTCTAAGGCATTGCAGCCTTAGCCAATAAATCCACACACGCTACATTGTATTCACTAGAGCGCCCCCTATCCCACGCATACAACATGATTATAAAGCATTTACAAAGGTGTGAATCAATTAAGTTCAAGAAACTTACTTAAATCTCTCTATGCATGGCAGATATTCACAATTAACTAAACCTCATCCTTCCAGCAAATTAAATCTTCTTTAAAGAACATTTTTCCTCTTTAGAAAGCTCCATAATGCATGCACGCAGATAACAATGGTAAGTCATCCGCTTTAATCTATTTTAATCCATTTTAAATATGTTTTAAAGTATATTTTCCTATTTTTCTCCTTCGATTCAGCTTTGCTCTGCTTTGTTGCCAGTTGCTCCAGCATCACAAAATCTCCAATTGCAACTTTTAATAAATGAAGTTTTTATTTAAAATGCCTTTGCCTTATAATATAATGTCTTTACCTTATAATAAAATGCCTCTACCTTATCATGTCATAGCATATTACAATTTAAAAAACAAAATATGATATAAATATAATATCATATATAATACAAATCATTCAAATCGTTTCTTTTGTTTTGTAAGAAAAGGCATTTCATAACACCTTTATAAAAACTTCAAATGGACCTTTTGATTTAATCTACTAAGGTGACCATTTGAATTCTTTTTTGTTTTTTTTAAAAGACCAATTTCAAAAAAATGTTCCAAATCATTTCAAGAGTGCAATGACATTTAATAATCGATTTTAACAGTTCAACTGCATTTAATAATCAAAATTTTCAACAGTTCAACGCCATGTTAATAATCGATGTAAAAAAAAAAAATTGAAAACACCATGCCACTACCTTTCATAGCTCCAAATTAAGCCACACAGTTCCAACCTCCAGAAGTTGACATGCTCCATAATTGAAACTGGCCACGCAGTTCACGGCACTGTTCAACAGTGCTTGGCTCGCAGTCCACCGCCTGTTCAACGCTGCCTGGCTCGTAGTCGTAACTGGCTTAAACACAAAAAAAATGGTCCACGGTTTGACAGTCCACAGCCACTAGTGTCATTTAAAAAACATCGCCAGTCTAAATGTAGCCCACGGCACTGGGTAGTTGCGCTGGTGGAGATTCATCACTGGCATCTTTGTCACACGCAGCGGACTTGGCCTCTCAGCTTCTGTAGCACAGGCAACAGACGCCACATATGTACCAGCTCAACAACATAACCTCTGACACCAATTTTAAGAGTAAAAATCACAGCGGAAAACAAAATAATCATGCACATCATAAACCAACATGAAGACTATTCACCCAACCAATCTAGGCTACTTCCACCAAAGAGAGGCATCGACAATCTTATTACTCAACAAGATATTACAACAACATAATTTTTCACACCCTCTCATCCCACATATCCTTTACGGGCTTACATTTTTATACCTCGGAGTAGAAAACTGAATCAGAAATTCAGTCACAACAAATATAGGATGCAATAACTCCTCATGAGGAATGAATGGAGCTAATTTAGCAACAAATCCTATTGTTGTCACATTAGTGAGATTTTTTCCAAATTTAATTAATAGAAAATGTCAACATAAGATGGACACGCCTGTACTATTGCAACTCTGAATTACATGTTGATTTATGTGATGTTGTTTTATATGGACGCGGGCATTTTTATTGAAAGCTAGAGTTACTCATCAAAGATGGTGTGGTACACTAAGAAGTTATTACAACAATTTTTTTTAAATTGAGCACAAAACCAAATGTTTATATATTTAAATGTGTTTGAAGTAATATTATAATTTGTATATTCATATAAATTAAATGAATTATAAATATTCATAAAATATCAAATATTTATCATTAATATAGAAAAATTATTTTACTTAAAGTATTATTAGTATTATTATTATATATTATATGACTTTTAACATGTATATTAAAAAAATATATAATTTATGATAATGAAAATTATACAAAATTAACTAAATTATAATTTATATAAATATATCATTAATATTATTACTATATGAAATAAATTTATATATATTAAAATAGATGTAATTTAAACCAAATATATATAGCAAGATTCTTAACTATGAATATTTATTTTTACTTTATTATTGAGATTTTCAACCAATAAATAGCTATGTCCATTTTATCTTTTTAAATAAATTAACTTTTATGAACCAATGTTGTATGAAATAAGTTACAGTAATCTTTCTTAAGCATCAAAACAATTTCTCCATGACACATCTCACATTGCTAATATTAAAATAATCTTATTGATCCAATATGCCCAGAAATCATAACACAACTACACTTATTCATATTACCTTTCTTTTAATTAATCAATATAATTAGAAGGGAATAAATGACAAAGCTAGTTTGGATACAAATCCAAACCATTCATTGGTGACTACTATTAATAATATTCTAAAATACTCATTAGTGACTACTACAAATAATATTTTAAAATACAATATGGGGGTTAAATTCCAACCATCCACCTAATAATTATTAATAAGTAAATAAATTCTGAAAACTTTATCCAAGATAGACCAGGCCAGTAATTCTTGTAATACTAATAAAATAAAATTTAAGAAATAAAATAAGAATTTTAATTCACAATTTTTATATATACCTTATTTTGAAAACCAATATGTAATAAAAATAAGTATTGTGAAGGCTTAAATAGATTAAGGTCATATCACGTATTACAATTAATTAAAAATTATACTAATAAAATAAAAATAAACAATTAGAAACCTTTCAAAATAAACATAAATATATAATATAATAAAAAAATATATAATATATATAAATAGATAGATAAGAAAGATAGAAATAAAATAAAAAAAATAATTCTATATATAAGAACGAAATAAATATTCATAATCATTTAATTTGATCAAAATTTATCACCATATATATTCATAAAGTTACAAATTACTACTTTAGAGATTATGTGTGCATAATGAGTCATTTCTCACCTTGCGGTGTCTTGGGCATGAGTTTGTGAGGAGGAAGGTGGAGGGGTGTCTAGGACGATAGAGTAGCTCTCTTTACCCCGTCTACTAGCTTCATGAGTTAAGTATAGTCTATGCCTAGCCATCAAGGACTAGGAAAAGAGTGATGGGTGAAGGGAGTGTGAAGAACACTATGAAGTATAGTAAATGAAAGGTCTAGGTAAACCAAAAGTGTCTAGAGAATGGAACTATAAAGGCATGGGTCTCAATAATTACAAAATAAAAGAGTGAAAATTAGGTTGGAGTGACAGACGAAGATAACCTAAAGCGGGATATCTAAAGAGGAGGAAGATAACCTAAAGGGGGATATCAAAAGAGGAGGAAACTATGTATAGATTTATAGAAGGGAGATGAACAATAGAAGTGCAAGAAAAAAACTGTAATTTTTGGTATACCTGGAGATTGGCATGAGATTTAGACCCAAAAGTAATAGAACTTGAAATTTACAACTAAAAATGAAATATTCATAGTGACTTGAATGAAAGCTAAGGTTACCTTGACACCATAGCTTCCATTTTTGGCCAAGAAATCCTTGACTCAGTAGAGTTGAAACTATGAAGCACCACTAAAAACTACATTAGAGAAAATTTCAACATAAAAGTGGCATCATAAGGAAAGATAATAAAATAAGAGTTATGAATTTGGGAGGGAAAAGAAGAAAACAACTTATTTAATTGCATTTTTTTTATCTGCTTATATTTTTACTCAATTTTCAAATGTAGACACTTTTTGGATGTGAAATTAAATTTAGCATTCAACGAGTACCCATTATGCATACTTTTGAGAAGACCCACATTGATAAAAAGATACAGATACATTAGAAAAGCTTGTTCAAATTTTTAACAATGTGGATCTTTTTAAAACTATGCATAATATATATTTCTTGGATGACAAATTGAATTTTACATTCAAAGAGTATCTACACTTGAAAATTGAGTAAACCCATAAGGATATAAGCCAAAAATACAATTAAAAAAAGTAGTTTTTTTCTTTTCCCTCCAAAATATTTACATGTACCTCTTTTTAAATTTAAATAATATTCATTGGTTTACATATTATGACATAGAAATTACGCGAAAATTTCATGGGAACTTTTAGGTGAAATTTTCTCTAATGATAGACTCAAATTGTGTTCATTTGCATGGACATCACTCACTACTAGAGGAAACTTTGCTAGACTCTGCCACACTTATATATCCTAAAACTTCCAAATATAGAACCATGAAAATATAAAATAAGATAGATGTAACAAACAAAAATGAGTGAGGTTGCAAGGATTCTCCCATGTCATAGCTTCCAGAAGATATGAATCTAATTCAAATGGAGTCATATCTTCTTAAAAATATTACTTTGCTTCATTCCATAATCCCATTAGTTTCCCATAAATTTCTATGCCATAATGCTCAAATAAATTTGTATGTCATCCCCTATGTAGATGTACTTATCGTGCATCTAGCCAACATATTATACTCATGAAACATAGTTCACATGTCTTAACATGTCACTTCTCCACCCAAATACACTACAAACTGCATGTAATGCACAATTGAAAGTGTACGTAATCACTCTCATTATTGTGATACACTCTCATTCCTATACTCATGATGGTTGGCAAAAGTAAATTATAAACTCTATTTATTTATGTGTTAAATGCAACATTTATATCTTAAATACTAATGGATCATTAATTAATTAACACATTTATAATTTAAACTTTCCATTCAAGAATGGCAATAATGATATTCTAGGCATATTTAATTTCTTTCACCCAAATTTGAATATAAAGATGTCTATCATCATAGTAAAATTAAGGAATTGAATAAGCATTCTTTTATTTTAACCAAGCAATATGACTAAGAATTTACAAATCTCAAAATTTTCAATCAAAAGTCATTAAGGGTATCTTAGAATTGATGGTTGTAATTATTCGATGAATACAATATAATATATAATGCTAACAAGTTAATAAATGAAGGGAAGAGAGAAGTTAGGGCAGAAAAAAATACACTTTGATTAGAAAGAAGGTTGGTTGTTATTATAATATTTATGTCTTTGATAAATTTAGTTAAATTTTAGTGTGCATGTATTTTGATTGAGGAATAATAAATTAGGATGATGCATAGATAATGTTAAAGTTTATTAGGAATAAAATGAGTTGAAATTAATAAATTAGAAATGATAAATTATTGTCATGATAAAAGGTACTGAAATTCTTTAAAAATAAAATATTGGTATAACCCCAAACTATTAAAAAGATTTTTTTGTCAAAAATACTTAAACATTAGAGATATGATGGATATGGGTTATGGAAAAATAACTAAGATATTTAGAATTTCCTAGAAATCTTTATGAAGTGAAATTTTGAATATGTTGGTTATGACAATCATAGAAGTAACAAGAATGTATTTAAGTTTTTGAATGGAGAAATTTGAAAAAATGAGAGATGATGGAGATGTTTTATGCAAGAATGACCAATATATTCATAATATATTACAAATAGTTTTGAAATGAAAGTATCAAAGTGTTGAACATGACAAACATATAACTAACAAGGTTGTATCTATGTCTTCTAATGAAACAATTTATAACACAAATCCAATAAAAACATCTGAAAACACTGTAAGTAAGTGAATAACATGCACATGTAAAGCATATACTTCAAATATAGATATATGATACATGATGAATATATATTTTGGTGTCCCTAAAAAAGAAAAAATTGAATGTCACTATTTTAAAAGATTATTCCATTTAAAGAAAAGATGGTTGGACTCTACATCCTGCTATACACTATAGAAGATGTAACTTATCCTTTTAAAAAAGTGTGAACATAAAAATACAAATATGGATATATGATACATGACGAATATATATTTTGGTGTCCCTAAAAAAGAAAAAGTTGAATGTGACTATTTTAAAATATTATTCCATTTAAAGAAAATATGGTTTGAGTCTACATGGTTCTATACACTATAGAAGATGTAACTTATCCTTTTCAAAATTTGTGAGCATAAAAAATACTAATAAGATTAGTAAAATAGGTAGAATATTGATTCATGTTTTCATTTATAATTCATAATATTTTGGTTTTATTATAATTCATATAATATATTATTATATTATATATATATAACATTAATATTTGTATTTAAAGGAAAGATGGTTTGGAGCCTACTCATGCTATACCTTACAAAAGATGTAACTTTACCTTTTAAAAATTGTGAGTAATAAAATACTATAAGATTAGTAAAATAGATAGAAGATTTGCTCATTTTTTGGTTTATAATTCAGAATATTTTGGTTTTATTATAATTCATGTATGTAATATATGTAATATATGTAATATGTATATGTGGTGATATATATATATATATATATATTATTAATCTATCTACTAGTATATATATATTATATATATATATATATATATATATATAGATAGATAGCATAAGGGTCATCATTGAGTAATGATAGTGATTTTTAATGCAAATATAAATATTGTTTGTGATAGATTTTTATGGAAAAGTGAATTGGTTCATTATCTTAAAAGTATGGATGATTATAATATTCTTATTATAGTAAACATTAAATGAAATTAGTATTATTATTTATTATTTTTTTATAATATTAAGAAAATTTATAGTTTTATAATTTTTTGATTAATAATTATTTATATAAAATTATTTAAAAAAATATATAAATACGGATATTTATAATACTCAAAAGGACTCGTCCATTCAAATAAAGTAATGGACATAATACCAATTTCTCTCTGCAGATGCTTACTAGTAATGCCCCAAAGGTGGCAAGAGACGAGCCGATAGAAATGTTAAATTCAAAGAATTGTATTTTGGTTCAAAATAATGAATATTATAATAATTCAATCATTCAAATTAAACCTGTCAATAAATTACCCAAAATAAAATAAATCCTTAATCAAAATTATATAAATTATTATTCTTCGTTTCTCTCATTTATTTATATAATAAAATCCAATTAATCATTCAAAATTTTGTAATAATAACAATCCATATGGTTCAAATGTGACTGTTTAGAAAATTTGAGCCACTAAATTACAATTTAAGTCCAACATAACCTAGAAATTCAATATAATCCAAACATATTGAATCCAAATATCATCTATATAGCAGTTCCATGGTAGTTAAATGCACTTTGTAGCATAGGTGTTCTTCTATATAGCAGGTCAAGGGAGTCTAAAGCAACACCTTGAAATGTATACACTAATTAGAATGCACAATGTATAATGATACTTCAATGCTATCATCCGTTAATGTCTTGAATGAGTAAACATTGATCAACTTTTATGACCATTTAGCCAACGTAAAGGATATTTTGTGGAAGTAAATGGTACGTGGGTTGATTGCCAGATTAGTATATATAGGAGATACTCTCCTGTTTATTAAAATTTGTGGTGCGATGCATCGTCATTATTCTAGTTTCCTCTGAGTAGGTACCAAGTACAAATCTCTAAGCTAGATGCATTAATCTACACCAACAAGTTTATTAGAGATGCCATGCATCCCTTGGGTTACCTTGCATATTTTTCCTTGGAAAAAAAAAAGCCCATTATCATCATTCTACTTGGAATTTTGGATTCACATTTATTTTTAGCATATTCAGAATAAAATATGTTATGTTGGGCTTATAAAGCATTAAAAATGGTAGCAGAAAATTGGTGATTGATTACATCTACTCTGTAGCAGAGTTTCCACCAAAGTTCTTTGATATATGTCTTCTACTTGACCTTTGGGGTTTAATTGAGGTAAATCCAAAGAAATCTGATTAAAAAAAAGGTTTAAATTGGTACAGTGGAGTCTAAGATTTATATGAGAAAGTGCTTAAACCTCCATACAACCAAAAATATACAACAATAAATAGAGAGAGAACTACTTACCAAATCCGGGGGTTTCCCTTAGCTTGTATTTCATATGTGACTGCCTAGCCAACATAGCATCATCAGCATCTTCGGACTGCAACATGACATCAATCTTTGTTTCTCTTTGCACTTTAGATACCTCATGTCAAGAGGTTTCCATAGCCTTCAAAGGATTCAGATTAGCTTCTTTCTTAACTCTGGGAATCGAAGTAGGGGGGAATGGAACAACTGGGCCGGCATCCACAACACCCCATTCTCCACCACTTGTTGTGTAACTCTCACCTTCTCAATTTCCTTCATACCCCCATTAGCATTCACAACTCGTATTTCCAAATCCACCATTGGACAAGCGAAAGGCACCGAAGGAGGAGGCAGTGGCTTGGGCACAGTTCCGCTGGTCCCTACATCCACATTACTTATCTCGAAATCGCTAGAGGTGCTAACAGTCTTGCTAGAGAGATTACTTCTAAATCCGGTCCTCTTAGCCCAAGTCTTCAACACTTTAGGTTGTGATTTGTATCATGGGGTAAGGGTTACATTCTTGGTGGTCATGATCGAGGCCTGTTCTTGCCCTGTAAATTCTCTGATCTATTCTGAGTTCCTCTAGTCCCCACTAATTCCATTGCCCTCACTAGGCTAGAAACTCCAAGTGCAGCTTCACTTCATTACATGAAAATGCTCAAATGCGTTTAATCACGTGATTATCTATATTTAGCCAGATTTCTCATATCATTCCCCATATGTAACTATAAATGTGGTTGGATGTCACAATCTAGGGTATGTTTTACCAAAAATTTTGATCTAACACCATGCATATTTATACATTCTTTCCCTCCACCTCCAAGACATTATTATAGGACCGTGGTGCGCACAGATGCCAGCCATATTCAACAGTAACATTGGCAAGCTCGGCTTCTCTGGCTGTCTGTGCAACAGATCTTCTGCAACTATTTTTATTTATTTCTATATTTTACAATATGATGCCATTTTGAATACAAAGACGTTGATGAATATATGATCAAGGATGCTTGATAGATGTTAATAGGAGAATGAAAGTGTTGACGAAGAAGTTGATGCATAGAAAAGCATATCCACCTAGATATATAAATATATTTAAACTAGCATTTGCACCTAATGTTGCAAAGGAAACGCCGTAAGGCATAGTTTGTGGAAGAATATTGAAATGTTAATGGGCTTTTTTGAAAGCAAGGGTCGATGATAATGAGTTTGAATTGAGGAAGGCATGCCGAAAACCCTATTCGGGGGTTAAAGTGGCTATGAAATAGAATAAAAGTAGTCATAAATATCCATTGAACTTGTTTAGATACCTTAAAGGTTGCCTAGTTGAAGATGAAGTTAAACAAATGAATTCATGTGAACAATAACTAGGTATCCATATTGATATACAAAATTTTAAGGAGAGGTATGTTAATCTTTTCAAACAACATTCTAATGTATTTGCCTAGAAATATGAAGACCTTAAACCATATCACATTGTGATGAACTGAATCACTGCCAGGATATATTCCTTATGACGCAGAGAAGCCACAGGTGGTTGATAAGGAGGTGAAAACAAATGCTTGGGCTCATGAAGGAGCTCTGTATTGTCCTCCAACCCACACTATTCCTATGCGTATTATATTCCATGGCAACATCGTACACAGAGACATCTCTTGCTCATTACTGCTAGTATGGTAATATTGACTAACTCTGCCTATGTCACAAATCATATAAAAATGGATTTTAGTTAGCCCCATGGTCCTGGGCAAATAATAATATATACAACTTTCATCCATCATGGCCTCTCAACAGTCCAATTACTTAGCTAATTGCAGACCTATCTTGAGATATTCTATATGATTGTACTTTTATTACAGGGATGCAGAAATTAGATTTTAGAATGGGAATTGCGCTTCAGCGTTATTTTCATTCAAGCGGCATTTGTGCCAGCTATGTCTTTTGGACAATTATGGTTATTCTAAAAGGTAATGTTGTGTCAAGTACTATGTGCTAGCATTTTTATTTTTATGATGAAAGCTACATATTATATCATTTTAAACAAGCATAATCTGATTTTCATGCTACACTGCAATTTTTTTCATAGGCATTGAATTGTTTTTCGGAAAAGTATCCACAAGTCTGAATGCCCTAAAGAATTAGAGCCAGCTAAGTTTTTGGCCAGATTTTTGGAACTTCTGGAGGGTTTTGGCCAGAGGTTTGTTTAGAATGAGAGTAAGAATGATGATGAGCAAACCTGGAATAGCTGCCCATACAACTGTGGCAAAAAGGATGCCAATTGCTACACAAATTTGCAAAGGGATGCTCCAACCCCAATGCAGCCACCACGGAAACTCTCCAAAATGATATGCATCTACAGCTATGTAGTTTACAATCTCACCAGTGGCATGTCTTTGTCTTCCTAGACTGGACAGCCGAAGTTGTTTCTGATATACGGCTGCCATCAAGGCCGAACACATTCGCATACCTGTGCGTCTTGAATTGAAGTATTTTTTTTTTTGTTTGCTTAGGTGGGCCAATGTATGTTTTGAATGTAGGGAAGTTTAAAATTCTGTTGACTGTCATTCAATGCACTTAGGAAGCTCTGCTGTTGGAAAGTTTGATTGGGCTGCATTGAATTAAGCAAGGATGAAACATTATTGTTCACGTTGTAGCTGTAGTTTTTCTGCATGTTGTTGAATCTCTTTGTAGGGTTGGTTTCATCGTCCCCATATGCTAAAGAGAGGGTCCTCTTGAGAGAATTGAATTTGTTGTCATTCTCCACTACTAATTCTTCCTGTTTTGGGACAAATTCATATCGACAATCGCTATTGTCATTGTTATTACTACAATTGTTTTGAGAGAGGTTGGAGGACTCGACTTGAGGTATTATGCTACTATTTCCATTGCCATCCATGGATTCATCATTTAAAAAACCATCTATCAAAGGATTGTCACTCTCCAACAACCCATTGAAAGAGGAAATGTTGGGCAGTTGCAATTTGTTTTGGTGATCAATATGAGGCAAAGAAGCCATCACTTCATCTGCATTTGGTGATTCACCTCGTTCTACCCCTTTTACTCTCTGAGAATGACCATTTTTCTTGTAAATTCGGCACAACACCCAATCATCAAGCTGGACAACAAAAGTGCCATCAAAATCAACAATACCAATTTTAGTTGAAAGAATCAATTCCTATTCATAAAGAATCAAAACACAAGAACTGTGAAAAGAAAATCATTCATATTGATCAATATTCAAGAAGACATCACTTTGTAGGGTGTGTTATTTGTATTTACACAATTGATTTTTTTGGAGTAGTCTACCTAGGCGAAGGAATTTCCTGGTTTCTGTCGCCGTCCATAAAATCATCCGGCTCCAGCCATCGGCAATCCCTCCCTCCTCCGCCACCTTCCCCTAGCTCCGCCACCTTCTGTCCATAGCTCCACATTCATTTCTTGACATTTCCTGATAGATCGCATCGGAGCTCGCAATCCTCACATTCTCTGACAGATCAGATCAACGCTACAATTGCCGCAATGGAGAGTTGATGCCATTTCCAATTCAAAATGATGGAATTGCTAAACCGCGGGTTGCTCCCCCAACCAACAGGACTCGGCTCCTGCATCTCACTCAGCTTCCTCCTCAACTCGGCACCTGCAGCTCACCAAAAAACTCCGACCCAGGAAATTCCTCCACTTTGTAGCTCACCACCCAAGGGGACATCACCTTCAGGATCAGGCGTAATTGGGTGAGTGCAGATTTTTAATATTTGTTGGTAAATTGAACAGTGGGTGCTTCACAAGGAGTCCATCCACCACGAGGTGAGTAGAGTTCATTCTATCCACCACAGGATAATGTCGAGCCACAAGGACATATGATTAGGATCCATTGTGAAGCCAACCCAGAGTTTTTCTTGGCTGCTCGTGGTGATGTTGCAGTGCTTGCACTGGAAAACCCACATGATCCTCATTAGGTATGTTCATCAGTTTGAGCTAATTATTTGAAGCTCACTGAAAGCATTTTTTCGTCTAATAATTGATGATTGATCACTATCCTTATTCCCCTGTTTGATGGAACCTTTTGTCTGCAATGGATCAAAGTAAATTCATGGGGCCTTCGAGTCAAGGATGAAGCTGGCTTCCCAGCGTTTGCCTTGGTGAACAAGGCCACCAAACATGCTCTGAAACACGGGGATAAAGAATGGGACCAGGTAAAACTTTCTATTTCCCTTTTCCTTTTAGTTTCATTGTTTAATATATCCTCTCCTCTGGATATGTAGAGAAGTCTTATTCACTGCAATGCTATAAACCACCTTAACTCAGGGTTTCAGAATGCTAGGGTCATGGGAATTATGGGCTACAATAGAGTTGTTTACAATAGTGGTCCCCTAATCCATAGTTTTTGTTGAATGTTGTTGAACATATATACTTGGCAGATTATAATCATGACAAGGCAGAGCACTCTGTTCTGTGGACCTTAAGTGCAGATGTTGGAAATAGGTATCAATGTCTGAGGCCTGTGAACAACATTAATTTGAATATGGATGCGAGAGCTGCAGATAGCCATGTTGGAGGAATACGTGATGGAAATGAACTCATCCTCTTTGAATGGAAGAAACAGAGCAACCAGAAATGGAAGCTCCAGCCCATTTATTGTAAGCAATCTAACAATAACAAGTTTTCTTTCAAGCTCTTTATTGAAAGTAGCATCATTTCTGTAAGTTGATCAATAGAAAGGATGGAGGGTTCATGCTACCTAAAAGTTTATCATTTCTGACATTTTCTGTAAGCTTTTTTGGCATAATTTTCTACATTCTTTTGTTTGCAGGTTTGGGTGTTCATCATAAGTTTGCTTGGCCTTTCACCTCTTGCTCAACATATAGGCTTTGTCACAGAGTAAGTGAAAAATTGCATGGTATATGTACATAGGTTACGTGTAATCTATACCTTGTACTACAATTGTTTATACACTTGGAATGGTCACTGCAGTGCAATGACTTCATAAAATATTATGTTTGTTGGTTCTAAAATCTGATGTTTTGTTGTAAATTGTTGCAGACAAATTACATTCTACACTCGACTAACAAGTGAGATTCTTATATGTATATGGACTATGTAATCATATTTGTGGATACAAGATATGAGCTAATTGACATATATGAGAAAGTGTTTGACATTTCAAAGTAACTGATGCAAATATATTGTTAATTAATTCTCCTATAGTTGGTGGGTTACTCAACGCCACATGTGGAAATGCAACAGAGATGCTCATTGCAGTGTTTGCACTTTACCATGGCAAGACCAATGTGGTCAAGTATTCTCTACTAGGCTCTGTGCTTTCCAACTTACTTTTTGTGCTTGGCACATCTCTCGTTTGTGGAGGAATTGCCAACATGAAAAAAGAGCAATGATTTGAAAAGGCATGTGATATATTTTTAGTTTTTCCTTAACAACCTAGGCCACCAAAACAAGTCCAACCTACTCACGATATTCACTTATTAGGGCCTAACCATGGGTGTTGTATTGCTATATGACGTAGGTTATTTCTGGAATCGACTCCAGTCTTCTCATAATGGCTTCACTGTGTCTCATGCTACCCTTGGCCCTTCAACAATCTATGGCATATAGTGAAGCAGCTGTATCAACATTACAACTGTCTAGAGTGAGCAGCATCATCATGTTGATAGCTTATGCTGCATATTTTTTCTTCCAATTAAGGACACACAGACAATTGTTTGAAGAAGGCCCAGAAACAAAGGAGCTTTTTCTCTGAATCCTCAGGAGCAAGAATTCTTTGTCTTGCGTGGCTCCACTCCATCCCCATCTCCATATACATCCATAATATTAACTCTGTTGAGAGACAATTGAGACTTATAGGAATCTGAATTCAACATTTTCTTGCTCACACTAGTGTAAATCTCCTTGACCACAATTTGGAATGCAGGCAATACATTTGTATTATCCAGAGCCAATTCATAGTCAAATGAATCCATGCATGATTGACTACAAGCAATGGCTTATCTAATCATGATTCAGTGTTTGGAGGTTGCCAATTTGACTCAAAGGAAGAGGTAAGTGACACTCCAATGGTAATTGGGGATATCCTTCTAGATTTGCAGGACACTGGCTTGGAGCGTGCAGCTTTGGATGAATCTAAGTCAAATAGAAAAATTTTGTATCATCTCAGATCAAAACTAGAATGTGTCTTGGAAAGGAGAGGCAAAAATGGTGATTTTTGGCACTCTAAATTTCTCGATTTCTTAGTGGCATTGTCTGATAGACGACGCGATCATGCTGAAAAGTGGCTTCACTACAACAATGCATAATTTTCTGGGAATGTTGATGTACAAAAGTTACAAGTGGAGGCAATTTTATCACTTGCAGAACTGAAACATGGACTCTCTGTATGTGTTTGCAAATGTTCTGTATGTTTTTGGCAATGTGTTCTAGAGAAGGCCCATTCCTCTGATCACTCTTGTATGGGTAACCATTGTTGCGATGAAAAGTGCACATATTGCTCTCTTGAATCACACCAAGGAAATGAATTGGAGGAATGCTGAAATCTGGTAGGTCATGATGGGAGTCATGATTGCAAAGAGAAAAATCATACATGTATGAAGCTCTGTTCTGTATTTGATAAATCATCTAATTGTAACAAATTTTGTTGCTTGAAGGTTGGCCATGAAGGTTACAAATTGCTACAAATTGTTCATTCTAATAAAATGAAAAGTTATTTGCAGGTGGGATGTTGTCTTTTAACAAGTAGACCTCCAAGGGTTGCCAAACTAAAGTCCCCATATGGATTATTAAGCAATGATGCATTTGAGATTAGGACAAATTCTATATCATCATATTATTATACAACCTTAACTAATGCATTGACTAGCTTTTCCACTAGGCAATCAACTAGTGTAACGGATTTCACTTCGAGTGGATCTTTTCCAATATAATTGACTACAAGCAATTGCTTATCTAATCATTTGACTATGAATTCTCATGGTGAATCTGATACAAAAATTCCATCTATAAGGGACATTTGTCTTCTCCAATGGTTGACTAAGACAATTGAAGTTGTCGATGATAATGTAGGTATGATAAATGACTCAAGAAAGACTTGATAGAAATAGTGTATTAGTGTTGCTTTCACGGCATGTATCCTAAAGGAATTCATCTCAATAGACATTCAGATGCACAAGTTTAATCTAAATGGGAGAATGATATGACTAAAGAGTACAATTCCTTTGATGAAAAATAAAAGTTGAGACTTAGTTCCCCAGGCATAAATAAAGAATGTGATGAAATGTCTAATGGTATACAAGACTAAATTTACCATCTGCAAGTGTTATTGAGAAACATAAATTTACTCGTGAAAAAAATCTTCTCTCAACAAGATCATATTCATATTGACTACATTGAAAATTTTGCACCTATTGCAAATATGAACTCTTATCTACTTACTCTTTCACACATTATTCATTCTGTATAAGAGTTATAACATACATCAATTGGATGTCAATAGTGTTTTTTTACATGGTGTTCTCACTGAGGAGATTTATATGGAGCAATTTTTTTACATGGTGTTCTCAATGAGGAGATTTATATGGGGCAACCCAAGGGTTTGAGAAGGGCCACAATCTTGTTTGTCTACTAAAGAAATCCTTTTACACTTTGAAGCAAGCCTCCATAGTGTTGTATAAGAAGATTGATTGATTATTAGTTTTGGTTCCAAGCATCATGAATTTGATTTTAGTGTTTATATTTTGCAAATGGTGATACTTACATGTTGGTGACTTAGTCATAAATCGAAGTAGTGTCAACCCAGTTTTGGGTTTGAAAAAACAATAAATAGAGATATTTAGAATTACAAACTTGAGTGTTTTGTATTTTTCCTTATGGAAGCCAAGTTTTGTGAATGGATAACAATAAATTTATTTACCTAAATATAAATCGCCATTCATTATACATGTTTAGGATGGAACACTATAAACCATTTTTGGCACCATATCAATCAAGAGAGAAATTTACTGAGTGTGCCTTTGAAAATTAATGGTACTCTCTACAAGAAGACTACCGGAGCCTCATTTAGTTGATTCATAGCAGATTTGATATATTATTTGATGTTAGTGTGGTCTACAAATTCATGTAGGATATGAAAGAGAACTGCTTAGAGGCCACTAAAAGGATTGTTTATGAAAGATAGATATTAGCACAGTATGAAGTACTGCATTAAGAATATGAAAATCGTGAGTTACTTTGGTCTTGTAAGAAGCAGGGAGAACTATTGACCACTAAAATTGAATATAAGGGTGCATTTAATGTTGACAAAATCAATGTGAATCCACATAATGGAAGAGGTTGGCTTCTCTTTTGAGCAATAGATTCCACTGTATTATGCAATACAAAATCTTCTTGTTCATAGTAAAATAGTGTATGTGGAGTCTTCATGCCCATTATTTGACAAAATAAATATATTGTGAATCTTATTGTTCATAGTAAAATAGTGTATGTGGAGGCTTCATGCCCATTATTTGACAAAATAAAGATATTGTGAATCTTATTTATTGCAATATAAGTGATCACATCATTAATATTTTTGAAGAGTAATTAACAAAAGACAAGTTTAGGAAAATTTGAACTATGTTTTGGATTTTAAAAATTGCAATCATGTTAGTGTGTACATAAGAAAATTTCACCTCTAAAACGTTTTAGATAGTTGTGTTGATAAATGAGCTTTGAAACATCAATTTCATCATACAATTTGACCTTTTATGGATATCATTGATTCACAACGGAAGGTCAAGTTACTAATTGGTTAGATTCGTCCAAGGTCCCCAAGTTATGCAAGTCGAAGTATCTAAGATAGGTTCCCAAGCTTGCAAGTCAAAGTATCTAAGATACGTTCCCAAGCTTTGCAAATTAAAGTATCTGAGATGAAGATCCAAATGCATTTAAGATGATTAACGTTGATTGTTTTTCCTATTTTAGATGAGTTACTTTTAATTTTAAGCCATATATAAATCATACCGATTGTATTATCATTAAAATTATTTAGTTATCCATTTTATGTCATGCAATGCTTACCTGTACTTCAACACTGTAAAGATATCTTTGAACACAACATTTTCTTGAAATTCATTATTCTTCATTCTTGTAAGTCCACGGCTCTCTAACAACCATTCCCACTGACTTAAGGACATTTAAAGAACATTGTGATATACTTAAAACCCTAGTTTTAAAAATAATACATAGATTACTTGGGAATTCACTTTCTTTACATCCTTTGAAAGCTCATTTTCCATAGGAGCTCATGATTTGTTGTTAACTATCCTCTACTGCACTTGGAGATGATACAATGCATAGCAACCTCCTGTGAAATAACAACAGAAATCTTATAAAGCAGACAGAGAAAATCAACATTGCCACGAAATACCTGAAGTATCATCATCGCGGTTACTTCATAAAAAGTGCCAAACATAATACAAAGAACAATAGCACAAACAAGCACCACACACATTTTTAATAAACTTTTATTATTATGGGTTGATAAAGAAACAGAGGATACAGAGCTATACAGAGGCCAACCCCCAATCAAGTCGATCACAAACAATGAACTATGATCATCGAGAGGCCAACTCCATTGAATTTTTTATACAATTATTTACATATTTTACATCATCAATACAACGGTATAAGAAGTGCAAGTGATCAGAAATGCCAATGGATTCAAATTATTTAAGAAAGAATGGGGAAGCACTGTATTAGCTGATCCAACAAAAATATACCATTGACCAGGAATCTCTAAACAAAAAGGTGGGGTGTAGTTCCTATTCGATGAAGGGAAGCAAAAAATACCAGCAATTACCCCAAATTGTCACCTCGTTCTGTACCAATCTCCTACCAAATCACACTCCTTTCAAATTCAGATGTTCAGCAAGAAGTCCAGTAGTATCCAACGCCTTCTCCATCAGTCTGCCCAATTCTTGCAGATAGACTTGGGATCATGCCTTCTACTTTTCAAAGGAAACCTCCAGTGGCTGAAAGGAGTATTTTACTTCCTACAAGGCCAAGAAGTGCTAAGAGTCTATGTCAAGCACTAGAATCTATGTTAACACTGTGATTCATCAATGGTCTTTACCTCTGTAGTTTGAAGAGTTGTCATTCTGTAGAACAAAGACTATTTATCACCTTGTAATTTGTACAACTTGTGTAAGCAATTCAAGATTAGGTGGATTTAGTTCCTCTCTCCTACCACCACTGTAATTAGCGCTGTCTTCTTTCACTTCCACGAATTTTTCACACTTCTCTATGATGAGGTCAATTTTGCAATTCCTGGATCATCAAATGACAGGACCATGTTCGGCCATTGTGGTGGGTAGTTCTCCATTACTGGTATTATGTTCGATGATAAAAAAATCATATTTGGAAAATCCCAGTGGTATTGTTCTTTCGAGATCCTGGCATTGTTGTACCCAATTTCTGTCTTTAGCAAGGTAATTGTCATAGCGGAAAACAGATGAACGACTGTGGTTTTTAGAGAACCATCATCCATACATACAACCTTCAAAGGCAATTACTTAATTCCATTGCAAGAGGCCCAAAATACAACATCTCATAATAGGATTTTATCAGTCCAAGACTGTAGAGAAAATGCTTTGACTTTGATTTGAAGAGACCACCAAGGGAGAATCGGATGGCAGGTTCCCTTGGAGGAGATTTTGTATGCACACAATTGTCTTTTACTTGCAAGAATTTTAGTCCAATTTCTTGGCGAACAACTTCTACTGTCTTGGCATCAACAGGGTTTCCAGCTATATCAGTCACATAGAACACATCAGCTACCTTATCACCCCGCGTTGACACCTCTGCTTTTGTAACTAACATCCCATTTCCTCTAAATATGCGAGTCACCTCCGACAGAAGCCCAACACGGTCATTGGTGTAGAGTTCCAGTTGCATACCCTGAATTCATAAAATGTCATCAACAAAACTCACACTAAGCTCACTAAAATTTAAAAAGGATCAAATTTGAATGCACCGGGAATCCCAAGTCTTAGGGTTTTGAATAAATTTCCACCATGGATTTGATCCTTGGACTCATACCTCTTATGTTCTTTGTCTAATGGCAGCCTCCAAACACTGAATCACACGTTGCTTCTCTGGTTCTGAATACAGGGGGCAACCATCAGTATGCTTGATGTAGTACTCCTGTATCACAAAAGAGAAGAACGGAAATAAATACCCCAACTCTTCTTTAACCTAATTTAGATTCAATATTAATCCCACTAGGGATGTGATCTCAAACCACCTATACCCGGTTTAACAAAATCAAATTAGGAAATAAACATTTGAAAAAAAACAAAGATCCAATGAAAAATCAAGTCCCTTGTAAGAAACCATAACGATGAGATAGTAAAACCATATAGTGCATATTCAGATTGCAATTACAAAGATCAAAAGAGAGATCATTGAGAGCAACAGAGATCTAGATAAAAAAGAAGACAAGTTTACAGAACATCAAATACCTTCTGTCCTGCCAATTACCAAACAAATGATTTGTATAATCCCCTGAATCTCTATTAACTTGCAGCTCAGTTGTTCCATGAACAATGAGACACTTGACAAATTTATCACAACCTCTAGCATGTGGACATATCCTTGGCAAATGTTTGAACTTGGCAGTGAGAGGATTGACAACAAATAAAGTAAAGTCAGACCGAGCCACCAAAAATAAACCATCACAGGGAGCCTTGAGACCTAGGGTCTTCATGCCCATTATTTGACAAAATAAATATATTGTGAATATTCTTGTTCATAGTAAAATAGTGTATGTGGAGGCTTCGTGCCCATTATTTGACAAAATAAAGATATTATGAATCTTATTTATTGCAAGATAAGTGATCACATCATTAATATTTTTGTAGAGTCGTTAAAAAGACAAGTTTACGAAACTCTGAACTATTTTTTGGATTTAGAAAATTGCAATCATGGTAGAGTGTACATAAGACAATTTCACCTCTAAAAAGTTTCAGATAGTTGTGTTGACAAATGAGCTTTGAAACATCAATTTCATCATACAATTTGACCTTTTATGGATATTTTTGATTCACAGTGGAAGGTCAAATTACTAATTGGTTAGATTCGTCCAAGGTCCCCAAGTTATGCAAGTCGAAGTATCTAAGATAGATCCCCAAGCTTTGCAAATCAAAGTATCTAAGATAGGTCCCCAAGCTTTGCAAATCAAAGTATCTGAGATGAAGATCCAAATGCATTTAAGATGATTAATGTTGATTTTTTTTCCTATTTTAGATGAGTTACTTTTAATTTTAAGCCATATATAAATCATACCGATTTTCATATCATTAAAATTATTTAGTTATCCGTCTTATGTCCGGAAATGCTTACTTGTACTTCAACACTCTAAAGATATCTTTGAACACAACATTTTCTTGAAATTCATTATTCTTCGTTCCTGTAAGTCCACGGCTCTCTAACAACCATTACCATTGACTTGAGGACATTTAAAGAACCTTGTGATATACTTAAAACCATAGTTTTAAAAGTAAGACATAAATTCCTTGAGAATTCACTTTCTTTAGGTCCTTTGAAAGCTCATTTTCCATAGGAGTTCACGATTTGTTGTAAAATATCCTCTGCTGCACTTGGAGATGATACAATGCATAGCAACCTCCCATGAAATAACAACAGAAATCTGATAAATTAGACAGAGAAAATCAACATTGCCACAAAATACCTGAAGTATCATCATCGTGGTTACTTCATAAAAAGTGTCAGACATAATACAAAGAACAATAGCACAAACAAGCACCACACACATTTGTAATAAAATTTTATTATTATGGGCTGATAAAGAAACAGAGGACACAAAGCTATACAGAGCCCAACCCCTAGTCACGTTGATAAAAAAAAATGAACTATGATCATCTAGAGGCCAACTCCATTGAATTTTCTATAGAATTATTTACATATTTTACATCATCAGTACAATGGTATAAGAAGTGCGAGTGATCAGAAATGTGAGTGATCAGAATTACCAGTGGATTCAAATGATTTAAGAAAGAAGAGGGAAGCACTGTATTAGCTGATCCAGCAAAAACATGCCACTGACCAGGAATCTCTAAACAAAAGGTGGGGTGTAGTTCCTATTTGATTAAGGAAAGATAAAAATACCAGCAATTGCCCCAAATTGTCACCTCGTGCTGTACCAATCTCCTACCAAATCACACTCCTTTCAAATTCAGATGTTCAGCAAGAAGTCCAATAGTATCCAACGCCTTCTCCATCAGTCTGCCCAATTATTGTAGATAGACTTGGGATTGTGCCTTATACTTTTCAAAGGAAACCTCCAGTGGCTAAAAGGAGTATTTTACTTCCTACAAGGCCAAGAAGGGCTAAGAATCTATGTCAAGCACTAGAATCTATGTTAACACCGTGATTCATCAATGGTATTTACCTGTGTAGTTTGAAGAGTTGTCATTCTGTAGAACAAAGACTATTTATCAGCTTGTAATTTGTACAACTTGTATAAGCAATTCCAGATTAGGTGGATTTAGTTCCTTTCTCCTACCACCACAGTAATTAGCGTTGTCTTCTTTCAGTTCTACCAATTTTGCACACTTCTCTATGATGAGGTCAATTTCGCAATTCCTAGGTCATCAAATGACAGGGCCATGTTCGGCCAGTGTGGTGAATAGTTCTCCATTGCTGGTCTTCTGTTCAATGATCAACAAATCATATATGGAAAATCCTAGTGGTATTGTGCTTTCTAGATCCTAGCATTGTTGTACCCAATTTTTGTCTTTAGCAAGGTAATTGTCACAGTGGAAAACAGATGAACGACGATGATTTTTAGAGAACCATCATCCATACATACAACCTTCAAAGGAAATTACTTAATTCCATTGCAAGAGGCCCAAAATACAACATCTATGAATAGGATTTTGTCAATCCAAAACTGTAGAGAAAGCACTCTAACTTTGATTTGAAGAGATCACCAAGGGAGAATCGGACGATAGGTTCCCTTGGAGGAGATTTTGTATGCATACAGTTGTCTTTTACTTGCAAGATTGTTAGTGCAATTTCTTAGCGAACAGCTTCTACTGTCTTGGCGTCAACGGGGTTTCCAGCTGTATCAGCCACATAGAACACATTAGCTACCTTATCACCTTGCGTTGACACCTCTGCTTTTGTAACTGACATCCAATTTCTCTAAATATGGGAGTCACCTCCGACAGAAGCTCAACACGGTCGTTGGTGCAGAGTTCCAGTCGCATACCATGAATTCATAAAATATCATCAACAAAACTCACACTAAGCTGACTAAAATTTGAAAAGGATCAAATTTGAATGCACTAGGAATCCCAAGTCTTAGGGTTTTGAATAAATTTCCACCATGGATTCGATCCTTGGAATCATACCTCTGATGTTCTTCGTCTAATGGCAGCCTACAAACATTGAATCACATTTTGCTTCTCTACTTCTAAATACACAGGGCAACCATTGGTATGCCTGATGTAGTACTCCTGTATCACAAAGGAGAAGAATGGAAATAAATACCCCAACTCTTCTTTAACCTAATTTAGATTCAATACTAATCCCATTAGGGATGTGATCTGAAACCACCTATACTTGGTTTAACAAAATCAAATTAGGAAATAAACATTTGAAAAAAAACAAAGATCCTATGAAAAATCAAGTCCCTTGTAAGAAACCATAACGATGAGATAGTAAAACCGTATAGTGCATATTAAGATTGCAATTACAAAGATCAACAGAGAGCTCATTGAGAGCAACAAAGATCTAGATAAAAAAGAAGACAAGTTTACAAAACATCAAATACCAAGCCCCAGGACAATAACCAGCATATAGCTCTACCATTAATAGGATTATTACATGGTCTTTGAAGAAATCAAAAGAAGCAAATAAACAAAAATAAAATCCACCGAAATCCCTCAAAAATCCTAACAAAACCAAACCAGTATCAATCATCCACCACAGGTAATAAAAGTGGAAAATGAAATATTACAGTACATATCTTGCCATGACGATATTCGAAGTCCATAATTGCCGTCCCATTCAATAAAAAATTTCCATTGACGATGAAATAGGGTTGGTTGTTATTATTATTATTATCACATGAATAATGAAAGTATTTGCAGGTTCTTGAGACACAAGTAATCACATTATCACGGTGAAAACTCCACAGAGGAGAGGGAAAAATTGGGGAGAAGAGAGGTATACCATTTCCAATCATGGAGATTGGTTGCACTGTCCAACTTTGTAGTGGAGTTATACCTAGCAACATGCACAAAACTTTCCCTTTTGTCCTCCCAATTACCAAACAAATAAATTTTATAATCCCTTGAATCTCTATTAACTTGTAGCTCAGCGGTTCCATGAACAATGAGACACTTGACAAATTTATCACAGCCTCTTGCGTGTGGACGTATCCTTGGCAAACATTTGAACTTGGCAGTGAGAGGATTGACAATAAATAAAGTAAAGTCAGACCGAGCCACCAAAAGTAAACCATCACAAGCAGCCTTGAGACCTAGGGGTTTCTTGCCCCACCTATCCCACTTGCAGGGAACCTTCAGCTCAAACCAACGAGTTGAGGCAATGCTGAAAGCCCATATCTCAAGTTATTGTTACTAATGAAAATGCATCTATCTATTCTTTCATAGACCGATTAGAAACGTTTGGAAGCATAAACAGCAGCCCAATCATTAGAAACTGATATTGAAGTTATCAAATCAGCCAGTGAGATTCTTGAAAAAATGTTCTCCAGTATACCATTTGGAAGCTCTTGAATGATAGGGCAATTGCTTGCGCAAAGGGGCCTGGAATTTTGATCTGGTGTGCCTCTGGAAACCCTTTTGCATTTTCGAGATGTGTAATAATAACGCTTAAATTCTTCAATAAGAACAGGCATGGGAATGTTTTGAGCAAAGCAGATGACCGCTTCTCTCCATTCATGGGTGTGGATAGATTTGTGATTCCCTACAAATTTTTGTACATTATGGGGATGTCCCAGACCTTGCAAAGATTCTCATTTTCGACTCTGACTTGTCTTCTAAAGCCTGCAACTCTTGTGAAATCTTCACTGCTTGGGCTAGAGATAAGGCCCTAGCTATCCTCCTCCTGCAGAAAAATCCACCCTGCGTGGCCCTCCTCATCCTCTTGGCGCTCCTCCTCCTGCAGAAAAATCAGCCCTGCGTGGCCCTCCTCATCCTCCTAGCCCCCCTCCTGCAGAAAAAGCTCGTGCAACACACGACAAACCGGCTAGGTAGACGGATGGGATGCACTGGGTTTAATTAATTTTTTAACTAATAACTGTTTTTTAATGTTTTCTTTGGATGGCAGATAATTGTTCGATCGTCTAACAATAGATCTGATGGTTAAGATTAGGACAGAAAGGCATTTAGGGGAGTTCATTTCAGAGGGAAACGCCTTATAGCGTAATTATTTCAAACAATTGACTTTAATAAAAGCAACAAACAAAGAGGTGTTTTCAAAATAATAAGGATTTTCCATGTTTATGATTAATATATAAAAATATTGGGAACGATTGTGTTTTACGAAAGGGACGGTACATCATACGTTTTAAGGGAGGATGATAAATAAGTGTATTGAGCTATAACATTGGAATAAATATGAATAAATTATGTTAAATACAAGTATTTTAATATGTACTTATTTTAATTTTTTTAATTTCAATGTAAATGTAATCATTAAAAAAATAAGGTGAATTGTATATCTAAATGTACATTTGATAAATATGGTTTTATACGAAATATGATTGGAAACACAAATTTCTT
>APFE031751013.1:33122-84459 GCA_000404065.3 Pinus taeda
ATTTCAATTTTTTATATTTTTGTGAAATCATAATGATTCTTTTGTTCTTTTACCATCACTTTCTAATTTCAAATAAAAGTTATGTAACCAAAGGGAATTTTGAAATTTCATTAATTTTTGAGGTTTCTATAATAATATGAGTGTGATCTTAGCTAATTATCTACACATTAGTTTGTTAAAGCCCTGTAAACTACTATCTCAGTGCTTTGAGTGCTATTGACATAGTATCAAATTAAATGATGTGGTAATTAGGGTTTCAAATGATTTGGAGGATAAAAAAATTAATATTTCAAATGAATTAAATAAGGATGAGAAATTGTGGTATGGTACGATTTTTGAATGTTAAAGAACATAGTTGAGTGGCTACTAAAAGATGTGTGAAAATAGGAATTGATATTGTAAAGAGGCTAACTAATTTTGTAGAGGATTAAATGCACAAGTGTCATTTGGATAACTTTTTGAAATAAAGGGCATGGAGTTGGAAAGAATCACTTTAACTTTACTGAAGAAACATGAAACTAGGGTTTTATTTAAATCTCATAAGGAGGTGACATACCTAGAATTTGGAATGAGAAATTATTATTTAATATGTATTAAAGTATGAACGAATTGGGTTTGGTATTAGTATAGTATTTGTGATTAGTTTAGAGGATGGTGTTCATAGTGGTTATTACAACCTTTCTTTTGGGAAAACATGTCTTAAATTTTTATAGATTAATTGATACATTGGTGGTGCAAGCTCCCGACATAAACCATACTTAGCCAAAACTAATGCCAGGTTACACCGCCCACACATACCCACATTATGCACTTTACAAAATAATGCATCTACTCTACCCAGCTCATTTGACTTTACCATGGAGTCAAACCTACAGACCATAAATGGTCACGACCCATTCATCAGCAGTTATGTACATAGGAACTCAATCACCCCACCTTATTCCTCTATCGGAATTATATCTACTCTTATAACCTTCACATATGACTTAAACCAAAGCCTTCCATTAAATCACTTTTGTTGGGACTTAAAAACCCTTTCAGAACCTTTATAAGCTTCCTTTAGCCTCTTTCATATGGTTCTGCCTCAAATCTGCCTTATCGTTAGAGAGAAATATATATAAATTATATATCAGTGCTTTTTCCCTTTTCATCCTATTACAAAGTGAATTACTCCCAAACACATTTTCCGCCACTTTATATAGACTCTACATAGTCCTCGAGGTTATACCTCATCGGAATCACCCATTGCATCGTTCCATGGTCTTTACACATATGCTCCATCACCCCTCTCCAACTCTGATCTCTGATATTGGGTCAATTAACATATGCTTAGCGTAAAAAGGGACTGCAACATATAAACTATCAGACAAATTAAACGATGGTGATACAAAGGAATTCTTTTTTTTTTAATTTCAAATATTATATATTTCCATTCATATCCTTGTTGTGTCCACTTCCTGTCACCTTCCCAACGCTAATTCGTGATTGCCTATAAGCTAGACGTCAATTGTTGATATATTTCTATCGGTGATATTGCAATATTCTTAACCCGATGGCCCTTAGCACCTCCAATCACCGATATGTGATTTAATCATGACTGTTGATCTGGCCACGATCCAATGATCCACAATTAATTGTTATTTTCTCTATGCAAACTTCCAAGGCACATCCTGATAACTTATAAAGGATTTTCATCATTGCGATTTGGTCTCGGCCGTTGATCTAAATGATGCAACAGTTTTTGAGCATCACTTGATCTTCTCCGCTATTCCTTTTACTTTTAAATTTCACACTGTTTCTTCAATTTCGCAGTGGTTTGCTTCCTTAAATGTTTCAACCTTCAATACTTTTGCTATACCACACTGATGTTCCAATTGGATTCAATGATTCCTTCGATTCTCCTCAATCATTATCCTTTCTCTGTATCTCTTTCGGGTTCTATTCCATCCAATTCACCTCGTTGTTCTACTCGAATAGTCCTCCATGTCACCTCTGCATGTTCCGTAGAAATCTACCTGCATACTTCATGTAACAGAACCTACGAGTTCATAAAACAATACTTAAAACACATAATTCGCATTCCTTTGTGACATTCAAGAATAACTCTACATATGTCTTAATGTAAAACATAGATTACATTGAGACTCCTTGGTCTTGCTCACACACACAGGCCTGATTGCTACTATTCATGGTCTCCTTCTCCCCATAGGATTACATACATATATATGTGGAAACATTGGACCAGATCGCTGAAGGTTCAATCAATCCTCTTACAAAAGCCTAAAGCTCTACATGCATGCATACATGGCAGAAAAGCCTCCTTGAGACTTTATTCCATATTTTCTCTATTTTAAAATTCAAAATCCTCCTTATCACCCAATGGTCCACATCTATTCCAATTTATTCTTAAAAGCTCTCTGTTGCTCCTAGAGAATTGGCTTTTATTTTTACCACTCATGTTCTCATTTATTTATTTTGAGAGAATTTACATATTCTCCCATTATCTAATTAAATCATACTTAAAGGCTTAAATATTACTTTAACTTAGAACTTAGGAAACTAATTCCTACAATGCATCACCCCCTCTGTCTACTATTTACAATGATTTTCCTTGGGGTGAATGCTCCTGCATCATACTCCCAAAGTAGAAAACGATTATGATCTCCTCATCATGAGTCTTCTAGTCTTGGTCTTCTTGGATCCCATACTTTTTTTTGTAACTATCCACTTGCTTTTTTTCCTTGTTACTACTACACTCTTGCTATATTTTTCTCCATTTTCTTCTTCTTGTCAATGAGATTCAAGTTTTATTGATCTTGCTTGTTGTTGCTAGAATTTTCCTCCATTTAATCCACTGCACCATCAGCTACCATATTTCTTCAATTTCTATGTCAAGCATATCTTTGGGCTGGTCCATACTCTACTCCTTACTTCTTCCTCTTCCTTTGTGTTCCAGGTTGATGTTGTTGTCTTCTACGCTAGCTTTGCTTGCTGTCATTGTATACGTTGTCTCCACTTTTGTTATAGACATTGCCTCTCCTTTTTCTTTACTTACTATGCTGACTCCTGCTTTACTTGCTACCTCCCCATAATCCTTGCCCTCTTTCATGATTGAATCATGACTATTCAACATTTCCTCCAGCAATTTAACATCTTTGTTCCATGGATTGAATTCTTCCATGAAGTCTTCTTCTTTCATCTTTACTTGGCTATTCACTTGTTCCAAATCTCCTCCAGTAATTGCAACAAAACCTGCACACTCAAAACACTTGTTAAAATTAAAAATATAAGGATGTTGTGCCTTATTTCCCTTTGGCGACAGTTTAGTTTGTTGCACTACTTTTTCCCCTCTATCACCGCATCAGTATGCTAGTTTGAACTCTCAAAAGAATTCTTGAGACTGTCCATTAGTCTCTCTTTCACACAATCTCTCCTAATGATGTCTTCTTGCCCTTGTCCACCATGGTGAACTCTTTCTCTTGCAGTGTCAATTTGCTAAACTTCCATATCCATCTCCTTTTCCTGATGATTGTCATTCATGACAATGTTTTTGTCTTTCTTTTTCAACAGTCTCTCTTGAACATCTATTATCTATTTTTCCAACTCCCTTCCCTGAAAATCTAATTTTCTATATAACTCAACAACTTCAACTGGAGTATGTTTTGGAAATTTTACACAATTCTCCATACCTTGCTTTGTTATGGATATATCATTAGATGTCCTTCTCCTTTTGCTAAGTCTTTCCCATAGAATTCTTCTTCCTTAACATTTTCAAGTAGATGTTTTGCTTCTTCATTGAGTGTCTCAACAACTCCCATGGCTATTTCAACTGTATCTATAATCATAGTGGATTGATGATCCTTTACTATGTTTTTAGTTAACATAGTCTCTTCTTCTTCAGTGCATTTTGCCTTGATGTCCCTCTGTAACTGTTCTTCGAGGGTTATTCTTGTCTCATCATCCTCAAAACATATCTGTCCTTCCCCAATGACATTCATTGGATCACTTCTTTTGAACAACATTTCTTGAGTCTTCATTGAAATAAGACTATCCTCTTCCTCCTCTAAGACAGTTTTATCATTTTGCTGCCTACTCTCAGTCTTGATCTAAACAGATCTTAGATTTTTTTCTTTTCTCTGACAAACTCTAAAGCTTGTTCATCCTCCTGTGATGTATCTGCAATCATCCACAAACTGTCAATTTTAAAAATGTAAGACTCTATGGCCCTACTTGATATTTCAGCCATCATGTCTCCTTGTTGTCCCAAATCATTCATATGATTCAGAAACTCTTCACTCTCCTCAAGCCCTTCGCTTGGTTGCTTGATATCTTCTTCCAACTGCATATGTGACTTATCTCTCTCTTCTTCTTCCAGAAAAAAAATTATATTATGCTCGTCTTCTTCCTTCGTGGTGACAATATCAGCAAATTGTCCTTCATCTGTAAACATACATAAATTGTTAGATTTAAAATCATCAAACCTTTTGATCTCAATTGAAGTTTTAGTCTTCAAGTCTTCATCTTCACTATCTCCTAGAAATTCTACTTGTTCTGGTTCACAAATGGATTCTTCCATTTCTAACTCAACTTCCTTGAGTTTTTCCTTTAGCCACTTTAATTTCTTTTGTTGTAACCTTCTCTGCAACTTATGCCATTTTATTGGGTTCTTACTGAAGACCTAACCTAGTCTCTTGGTTTCTTCAAGTATTCTCCTTAACGCATTGAGTTGTTCTTTTAATTCAGCAACCTCTTCATCAATTTCCTCTTGACTCATCTTCATGCCATTTGCCTTGGCATCCTTCTTCTCATATCTTCTACTACGGCTTCTCTCTGAACCTACGCTATGACTATCAGTAGTCATCTTCTTCTCTTCTTTCTTCATGAGATCTTTTGCAACAAGCCTATGCAACAACTAGTCCTCCTGGATGTCTTTCCTCACTAAGCTCTCCTCACTCAGTCTTTTGGTAAGCACAGGTCCTCTATCTGGAACCTCTCCTTGAGAAACAACTTTTCTCCTTTTAGGCTTCCGCAATATCTCACTCTCTCTTGAGAACACTTCAGGTGTTCACTCTATCCAATCTCTGTTGGCATTATGAGACAAGTGTTGTCCTTGATGGCAAATCACACAGATGACAAATCATAGAGCAGGAGGTCAGCAGCAAGGAATTGATGATCAGTCTACAAGAATGAAGAGAAAATATATATACGCAGGTTCATCGTGACCGAGCCGCGTATACACGCGGGTTAGACGTTACGAAGGCACGTATGCGTATACACACACTTTCATGCAAGGAAAAACGCGTATATGTTGGAGAACTTACTTTTGGTCCATGGTAGTTAGTCCTTGGTATTTGAACCTATGATTTTGGACCATAGTATCTCGTTAGATGTGTTGATCCAAAGTATTGGGTCCATGGTATTGGTTTGTTATGGTTTTGGACCATGGTATTAAGCATGGCCTAAGACTATAAAAGGAGAAGAAGATCATTAGGTAAGATAATCGAAAAAGTCTTGAATATCTGATGAAGGATGAGATCCAGTATGCAGGATATGGGTCATGATACATTGTTGGATCTGAGCGAAGGAGGGATCTCACTGGTGGATGGAGAACAAGATCTAAGGATAAATCAAGATCAAATGGTTTGAAATGAACTATCTCTATATGGTTGATTATGTTTGTTTTGAATCTATACACTGACACATGCAATGTTCTGAACTGGGTATAACTTAAGTTTGAAATAACTGCAAGACATGATTGACTATTTATAGATCTGTAAGCAGGTTAGCTTTGGTAAAAGCGCATATGTAAGCGGGTTTGGTTTGTCCAAGTAGTGTATACCATTTAACCTATGATTTTTGATGATACAATTGGTTCTGAATAGTGTTGCAGAGTTCAGGGTTCTGCTCTGTGTTCTCGTGACTGCCTTTTGTTGACAGGGTTCAGTGTTTTAGTATTGGGTGTTTTAGAGATTGATTATGATAGTGTTTGTGTGCTTCAATGATATTGATGGGTCCAGTATGAAAATTGGATGAAATGTTGCCTTCAGATTTTAGAGTTGTGCTTCAGTGTATCTAGTCTGAAAATTTCTGAAACGTGGTACCTAGAGGAAGAAAGAGAAGGTTGTAGCCTTCGGTATGTCAGCACCTATGTACTAGTACATTAGCTAGTACAAGAGCCAAGGGGGTGGTAGCTCCCTTCTAGTAGCAGCTGTAAAACAAGTAAAGGTTGGAGAAATTCAGCAGGTAGCAACCTGCGTACTAGTAAATGCATCGGCTAGTGCAAGAGCAAAGGGGGTTGTAGCTCCCTTCTAGGAGAGTCTGGAGAACGAGAGAAGGTTGTAGCCTTCTGCAGGTAGAAGCTTGTGTACTGGTATAAGTCTGCACCAGTAAAAAACTATTTTAAAAGGAATTTCTCATTAAATAAGATTGAGATGACTTGCAGCAGGTGGTTTTCACCCACATTGGGTTTCCACCTTATATCATGGTATTCATGTGTGCTTCTTGTGTGTGATGATCTATTCTATTTTGCTGCTTCTGTTTACTGTTCATATGGTCAATGAAGTTCTGATGCATTATCTAAACATCAACATGTAATGGATCATAAGTATTCTGGATATACGCTAGTTTCATTAGACATAGTCGCGTATACACGCGGGTTCACTTAGCTGAAGTTGCGTATATACATCTAAGTATGGAAATGAAAAGTTTTATTGATTTAATAATACTGATTCAACCCCCCCCCTCCTCTCCTCTCAGTATTATTTCCAACAATGGTATCAAAGCAGGTCCTTTGGTAGAAGCTTGATCGCTTGAAGGAGATCCATGGAACAATGGGAAAGAAGCTTAAGAAGAAAGCACCTAAGCTAAAGAAGACATCTCATAAGAACTATGACAGTGGGAGAATCGATTGGGGATTATGCAGAAGCACTTTAGATTCAAAATCATTTCAGAATGAAGATGAACGATCAGGTATGAATTTGTTATCCTCTGATGTTCCAACTATCTATCCATTTGAAGGTGATGTAAGTGATAAGGAAACAACTGAATGTGCTCTTATGGGTGAGCAAGAAGGATATCAAATAGAGGCAGAATTTAAAAGGCTGACAGACAAAATTAGAGATCAAGAAGATCTATTGAACATAAAGGATGGTGCCTTCAAAGAAGTAGCTACGATACTAAAGACTCAACAAGAGGAAGGAATCAAGGTAAGGAAGTTATTCAAAGACAAATATCAAAAGTTACACGATGAAGTAACATCACTAAGAAATAAAGTCAATGAAAAGAGCACAACAATCAAGAAACTCAGAGATAGATCCAGTTATTATGAAAGGCTTGAAGCTACGATTCTCTCTCTAAAAGAATATCTTGAAGAATCAAAGAAGCAGAACAAAAATCTACTCCAAGCTATTGAAAAACAGGAAAACGAAGTTATCAGCTTAAAATCTCAACTGGAATGTGCCTTCAGTATTCGTTAAATGCAGCAGGATCTGAATGAAGAACAATAAAAGGAGATTCTCAAACTAAGGCAACAAATGGAAGAAGGAAGAAATTCTGAAGAAATTTTGAAGAAGCATGTGTGGAAAAGGAAGAACAACTTCAGATTGAGGTAAATATCTTAAAAGGAAAATTATAAGAAAAGGATAAACTGTTATGATTTCAAGATAGTACTAAAGCCTTGGATGATATTCTTAGTAGTCAAAGGTCTCCTGCTATCAAAACTAGTCTTGGTTTTCATGAATCTGTTGAAGATGAATCTAGTTCACAAGGTGAGGCAAGGAACTCTAAAGAGAAATCTAAAATGATCAACAAGGAGATGAGAGGTCAACCCCATCAACAATCAAGGAAAGAGATTCTTCAAAGAAAATATTTTACTCTTCCTATGAATAATGTTGAATGTTATGAATGTCATAATCTTGGACATATTTCAGCTAGATGCAGAAGAAGAATGGTTCACGAACATCATGCAGAAAGATCATCACGTTACAAGTACTTTAATGGATATTGTTTTTCTTACAATATGTTTGGTCACAAAGTTGTTGATTGATACAGAAGGAATATGAAACATGTAAGATGTTATGCATGCAACAAGATTGGACATACAGCAAAGGAGTGCAGAAACAAAGTATGGGAACCATATCAAAAGAAGAAAACATCATCCCACTTGAAGATATGGAAGAAGAAGTAAGTACAGTCAGAAAGATGTGGCACAACACAATATACTCAGACACAGCACAGTTCAGACATAACAGACTCAAGGGGAGCTGAAAGTGTAAAACTTCAATGTCCTGAATATCATACACAAGTTTCTTAAAGGGAAGTTGCGTATGTACGCGAGTTAGACACTGCACAATCGCGTATATGTCAGTCTGAGGAAAAGCAGTGGGGATAGGCTCAAAAAAAGGTTCTCATATGATTCAGTCCATTATTTTCTCTATTGGTTATAAGTTAGAGTCTACTGAGGATGTGTGGAAATGTCTTGATAATTGTAAGATGTTTAGGAGTGTTTTGATCCTAATGTCTTGATGCTTACTGCTGATATATGTATTATTAGATCTAACAATAAATAGATGGCACGGGTTGAGGGGGAGCATATGCTTTTAGCAATGCATTGTTGGCGTTATGGTTAATAGTCCTTGGTGATGATGCTTATATGGCTAAATAATATATCTTGCTATGATGTGGTTATGAGTTGTCCATGATAAAATCTCATATGATTTTTGGGGTTACATAGTTGATGTTCAGATCATATTTTTGGATTGATGGTTCATATATGATGCTTACATGGTGATCTTCATAAGGATAAGGAGGAGTACAAAGCTGAATAGAAAATGTCATTACTTAATGATGAGTCTCTCATATGCTGCTGTCGTCATATGCATGAAGATCATATAACAAAGTTATGATGCAGGATTCCTATAGTTCTTGGTGCTCATGTGGATGAGGATTGTTTATGTTGATGATATAAAGAAGCCTTGACAAAAGATCTTGAGCTGTAGATACATAGTGCTACATACATGGAGTTGCATTATTGGAGATATGCTGATGAATTCTTACCTATATGATGATAGGTTGATTCTCACATATGTTGATTGATGATGAGGGATATTCCTATGTAATGTTACATGGATGGTCATGTAGATCTTGATGATGATGACTATGGTGCTTTTTTTTCAATATGATATAATGTGAATGATTATGATGATTTTCAAAAGGATGAATTGATTTCTATATGCAGACATACCTTGGTATAGGACATTTGTAGGTTGTTGATCTGGAAATAGTTGTACACGAGTTTAATAAGGAGTATCCATGTATATACACTTGTTTCTATGGATACAGTCGCGTATATGTTGGTTTGAATGAAATCAGTGGGAGAGACTCATGGTAAGAAGAGTCTGATATGGGAATGACAGAGACCATTCCGCACAACTTCATGATGATTTTCAAAAGGATGAATTGATTTCTATATGCAGACATACCTTGGTACAGGACATTTGTAGGTTGTTGATCTAGAAATAGTTGTACGCGAGTCTAATAAGGAGTATCCACGTATATACGCTTGTTTCTATGCATACAGTCGCTTATATGTTGGTTTGAATGAAATCAGTGGGAGAGACTCAGGGTAAGAAGAGTCTGATATGGGAATGACAGAGACCATTCAGCACAGCTTCAGGGGGAGCAGATAAACTTCTAATAATGCATTGTTGGCATTACCTTAGAAGCTCTTGGTTTGTGTACACAAGTTGTTTTTGCGTTCAGGTAGATCAAGTATAGAAGGAGAACAAAAGATCATGGTTGCTGAGCTGAAAAGTGTTTGACAGATGCTGCTACTATCAATTATTGGTGACTTTCATAAGTCCTGCTCTAGATATTTCGTCTCTATGTCATGTATCTCTTTTATGGTGTCAAGGTCATGTAACGGCCTACTTTGGTTTCCCCACTATGCCTAGGATGAAAATGTAATGTATTTGGTTGTCATATGTAAAGTTCTGGATGAACCCTACTTGTTTGGGTGATGGATGTAAGTATTGAATCTTTTGGTGATAGGAAGGTCTTTTAAGTCATCGGTTTTTCTTGAAGAAAATCTTGTTGCAGATCTTGCCTACAGCCATGGGGAGCATGGTCAGCACAGCAGGGCAGAAATTTTAGCATGTACTCAGAGGGAGAAAGGTCAGATTGATACACCTTGGCATATACAAAGGGGGAGCTCATTCAGAGATTTCAGCAGGTACTCAAGGAGAGTATGGTCAGCGCGATGTTCATTAAAGAAAGTGAATATCTTGGTCCACCCTTTGCCCTTGATGTCAAAGGGGGAGAGTGATTTGTTATTGTTGCCATCAAGTCCAAAGGGGGAGATTGTTGGCATTATGAGACAAGTGTTGTCCTTGATGGCAAATCACACAGATGACAAATCATAGATCAGGAGGTCAGGAGTAAGGAATTGATGATCAGTCTACAAGAATGAAGAGAAAATACATATACGCAGGTTCATCGTGATCAAGCCATGTATACATGTGGGTTAGACGTTACAAAGGTGCGTATGCATATACATGCACTTTCATGCAAGGAAAAGCGCGTATATGTTGGAGAACTTTCTTTTGGTCCATGGTAGTTAGTCCTTGGTATTTGAACCTATGATTTTGGACCATAGTATCTCGTCAGATGTGTTGATCCCAAGTATTGGGTCCATGGTATTTTTTTGTTATGGTTTTGGACCATGGTATTAAGCATGGCCTAAGACTATAAAAGGAGAAGAAGATCATTAGGTAAGATAATCGAAAAAGTCTTGAATATCTGATGAAGGATGAGATCCAGTATGCAGGATATGGGTCATGATACATTGTTGGATCTGAGCGAAGGAGGGATCTCACTGGTGGATGGAGAACAAGATCTAAGGATAAATCAAGATCAAATGGTTTGAAATGAACTATCTCTATATGGTTGATTATGTTTGTTTTAAATCTATACAATGACGCATGCAATGTTCTGAACTGGGTATAACTTAAGTTTGAAATAGCTACAAGACATGATTGACTATTTATAGATCTGTACGCAGGTTGGCTTTGGTAAAAGCACATATGTATGCGGGTTTGGTTCATTCAAGTAGCGTATACCATTTCAGCTATGATTTTTGACGATACAGTTGGTTATGAATAGTGTTGCAAAGTTCAGGGTTCTTCTTTGTGTTCTGGTGACTGCATTTTGTTGACAGGGTTCAGTGTTTCAGTATTGGGTGTTTTAGAGATTGATTATGCTAGTGTTTGTGTGCTTCAATGATATTGATGGGTCCAGTATGAAAATTGGATGAACTGTGGCCTTCAAATTTTAGAGTTGTGCTTCAGTGTATCCAATTTGAAAATTTATGAAACGTGGTACCTGGAGGAAGAAAGAGAATTTTGTAGCCTTCAGTAGGTCAACACCTACATACTAGTACATCAGCTAGTACAAGAGCCAAGGGGGTGGTAGCTCCCTTCTAGTAGGAGCTGGAAAACAAGTAAAGGTTGGAGCAATTCAGCAAGTAGCAGCCTGCGTACTAGTAAATGGATCAGCTAGTGCAAGAGCAAAGGGGGTTGTAGCTCCCTCCCAAGAGAGTCTGGGGAACGAGAGAAGGTTGTAGCCTTCTGCAGGTAGACGCCTATGTACTGGTATACGTCTGTACTAGTACATAACTATTGTAAAAGGAATTTCTTATTAAAGAAGATTGAGACGACTTGCAGCAGGTGGTTTTCACCCACATTGGGTTTCCACCTTATATCATGGAGTTCATGTGTGCTTCTTGTGTGTGATGATCTATTCTATTTTACTGCTTCTGTTTAGTGTTCATATGGTCAATGAAGTTCTGATGCATTATCTAAAGATGAACATGTAATGGATCATAAGTATTATGGATATACGCTAGTTGCATTAGACATAGTCGCGTATACATGCAGGTTCACTTAGTTGAAGTTGCGTATATATATCTAAGTATGGAAATGAAAATTTTTACTGATTTAATAATAATGATTCACCCCCCCCCCCCCCTCTCAGTATTATTTCCAACAATCTCTTGTTGGATTCTTCAGGTTCACTGCCACTTATCCTTGTAGAGTATTCTCCTTACTCTGTCTTCAAGAACACATCTTGTTCTTCTCTCACAACTTATCTTGTTATGACCTGTACATTAATATATAAAAACACGCATTCTTAAATTAAAACAGAACATACCTTCAACAGATCAGCATGATCTTGTTTCACCCATTCTTCTACCCTTTGAATGGATTGTCCTCTGGTTGGTTTCCAAGTCCTCTTTCCTTCAGAACATTCATTAAGCAATCTTGCTTTCTCCTTCCTTCAAGGAATCTCCTGTTCTTGCTATTCCAAACCTCTGCTAGAACTGCTAGAATCTTCTAAGAATTTCAAAAGTTCTTCTTTTATAGATTACAAACCTGCTCTGATAGTAATTCTTCTTTGACGTCCATTCTGCTCTGATACAAACTTCTAATCTGATACCACTTATGGTGCAGGCTCCCGGCATAAACCACACTTAGCCAAAATTGATGCTAGGTTACATTGCTCGCACATACCCACAATATGAAATTTACACAATAATGCATCTACTCTACCTAGGTCATTTGACTCTACCATGGAGTCAAACCTGCAGACCATAAATGGTCATGGCCCATTCGTCAGCAGTTCCTGTACATAGGAACTCGATCACCCCGCCTTATTCCTCTATTGAAATTATATCTACTCTTATAACCTTCACATATGAATTTAAACAAATCCTTCCATTAAATCTCTTTTGTCGAGACTTAAAAACCCTCTTAGAACCTTTATAAAGCCTCCTCTGGCCTCTTCCATACAATTCTGCGTCAAATATGCCTTATCGTTAGACATAAATATATATAAATTATATATCAACGCTTTTTCCCTTTTCATCACATTACAAAGGGAATTACTCCCAAACACATTTTCCGCCGCTTTATATAGACTTTTCATTGTCCCCGATATAAATTATATATCGGTTCTTTTTCCCTTTTCATCCCATTACAAAGGAATTACTCCCAAACACATTTTCCACTACTTTATATAGACTCTGCACATTCACCGACGTTATACCTCATTGCAATCGGCCATCGCATTGTTCCACAATCTTTACACATACGCGTCATCACCCCTCTCTAACTCTGATCTCTGATATCGGGTCGATTAACATATGCTTAGCATAAAAATGGGTCATGCCATATAAACTATCGAAAAGATCAAACGATGGGGATACAAAGGAATTTCACATTTTATGGATTTGAAATATTATATATTTCTGTTCATATCCTTATTAGGTCCGCTTCTTGTCACCTTTCCAATTCCGACTCCCGATTATCGATGAGCTAGACGTTGATCGCTGATATATCGTTATCGAAAATATCACAATATTCTTAACCCGCTCACCATTAGCACCTCCGATCACCAATATGTGATTTAATCGTGACCGTTGAGCTGGCCACAATCTAGCAATCCACTATTAATCACTACTTTCTTTTTGCAAACTTCCAACACACATTCTGATAACTTATATGGGACTTTCGCCACTGCGATTTGGTCTGAGCCATTGATCTAAATGATCCAATGGATGTTAAGCATGACTTGATCTTCTCCGTTATGAAATTTCACATGGTTTCTTCAATTTCTCGGTGGTTTGATTCCTTAAAGGCTCCGGCCTTCACTCGTTTTGCTGTGCCACTCTAATGTTCGCATTGGATTCAATGATTCCTTCTATTCTCTTGAATTATTCTCCTTTCTCTGCGTTCTGTTTGGGTTCTATTCCGCCCAATTCACCTCGCTGTTCTACTTGAACAGTCCTCCATGTCACATCTGCATATTTTGTAGAACTTTACCTGCATACTTCATTTAACAGAACCGATGAGTTCATAAAAAAATACTTAAAACACACAATTCACATTCCTTTGGGACAGTTAGGAATAACTCTACATATGTATTAATGTAAAGCAAAGATTACATTGAGACTCCTCGGTCTTGCTCACACACACAAGCCTGATTGCTACTATTCGTGGCCTCCTTGTACCCATAGGCTTACATAAACATATATGTGGAAACATTGGATGGGATTTTTGAAGATTCGATCAATCCTCTTACGAAAGCATAAAGCTCTACATGCATGCATACATGGCAGAAAAGCCTCCTTGAGACTTTATTCAATATTTTCTCTATTTTAAAACAGAAAAGCATCATTATTGCTCAATGGTCCACATATATTCTAATTTATTCCTAAAAGCTCTCTCTTGCTCCTAGAGAATTGGCTTTGACTTCTGTTATCACTCAAAAGATTTCAAAGAAAAAGGGTAAGGTAAGGAAGAATTGGTCTTGGTCATTCTCATTGTTTCTTTTAAGGATAGAGTCTTGTTCCATTTGTTAAATATGGTCAAGAATCTTGTTTTACCAGCAATTGGTCCCACATTTTTTCAAAGTGTCATGTGTTAAGATTGTTTCAAAAATTACATGCACTACGAAATCAACTAGGAGTTTTCGTAGCGCAAACTCAAAAAAATACACTATGTGCGCTATGAAACTGTTGTAGCTGCACATCATGATTTTGTGGGCCAATTTTGAGAAGAAAAAGGAACCCTTATTGAATATGGGCTGCTGCAAAGGATTACTAACAAGTTTTGAACATCAAGCAAGGGAAAATCAAGTGAGGGGAGGACATCCATGAACTCCAAACTCTATGTTATGAAAATGGTCATTATTTCATAGCTAGTATTGTTCATGAGATGTCAAGCAGCATTAAAGGAGTTATTCATGCTAGCACAAGTATTTGAGAAGGTTCTGGTTAATCTAATGTATTTATGTGATTAAAAGAGACAACATGGTCAGCAGAAGGATTCGAAGACAAGCATAAGGATGAAACTCTAAAAAGGAGGAACTTTGTCTCCTTGTTTCTAGCAGTCAACTTCCAAGGCGATCCCTGAGCACCTGAGAACTCAATTTTGAAAAACGAAAAAGGCTTTTCTTCCTAAGATACTTAACTAAAAAAACCTCTTTCAGTTTCTTCAAATTCATTATAAGGTGGGAGAAATTCATGGTTAAACTTGCACTATGAAACTGTTGTAGGTGCAATTTGTCACAAGCATATTTTTACACCCGTGTTTCAAAGAATCATTATGGGCAGTAGGAAAGATGTTTCAAAAAAAGAAGAGAGGTTTTGGTTCAGCATTGATTGGTTCATAAAAGCCTCCTTCCGTTTTTTCAAATACATTTTTTATGAGAAGATATGAGCTCTGTCCCAAGACCTATTTTCAGCGAGAACATAGCAAGGAACAATCTCCTAGTTTCTAGGAACATTAGAAGGATGAGTCATCAAGGGCCTGCTAGAGGGTTATGAGCACCACCAAATTCGACTTCATGAAGTTATAGGTGTAAAATAAGGCTTTAAATGTTTAGATAAGATTGTTATAATCATAATAAGGAGTTACACTCCTAGTTGTATTAGGTCTCTAGGACTACTAGTTAGCTATCTTTTGTATTAAATAATTAGTTTTAAGTGTCAATAGGTGTCAAATTAGGAGCAATTTTAATTGAAATCATGGTGGAGGAAGGAATCTACATGAATTCTATGATGTACAAAAGGTTGGAAAATTTCAAGAGAAACAAGGCATATTATGTCATTGCACAACATTGTATGTTTTAGGTTAATGTAGAAGTTTGGCTTTACTACTAAGGATTTAGAGAGGGTTTTATGTGTTTTATTTCCTCATGGCTTTGTTCATTTTCTCACTTGTAGTGGTATGAACACATGTTACTTAGAATTCATTGATAATGCTCTAACTTCCTTCATGTGTTCATAAACTGTGTTTCGTATATCATGTCTCTATTTTGCTGGTAGATTAAAACTCTTTATGCCCTGACTTCCATGTAAGCTGATCTGCTATTGTACTAAAACATACTCTGACTCCATAGCCCAATAGATGCTTTTTGATTGTCATTTCAACCATTTATACATTTTAATTTGATTTCAATCCATAGAGTTAGCCATCTAATCTTTACCAAACATCTTTAACCTAGTGAGAGAGCCCTCTGAGGTTGAGGAGGCTAAGCCTCAGCCAAAAGTTGGTTTGAAAGACTTACACAAGGTCTTCCTGATCAGCAGCCTATATGAGATAACAACTTCTACCACTCATGTTCTCATTTATTTATTTTGAGAGCATTTACATATTCTCCCATTATCTAATTAATTCACACTTAAAGGCCTAAATATTACTTTAACTTGGAGCTTAGGAAACTAATTCCTACAATTCATGCCCCTATGTCTACTATTTACAATCATTTTCCTTGGCCTGAATGCTCCTGCATCAATTGGGGTATAACTGTAAGAAGGTTTTATAAATTTATGGTGTTCTAGAATATTTCCCCACTTTATAATTACTTCATTGTGTAGAAGAGACTATGTACACTTTGTGTTTCATCAAGACTGTCATCAAGAGTTTTGAAGGTGGTGTTATGGATGGTAACTCCATTCATTATATCATGATCAATATCACAAATGTTACCATCATGATTTAGGTTTGAGCTAACCACTCCTTCACTACCATGCATTTTTGTCATCCTAATTACTCCTAAATGGTATGTCATGATGTCATGGATATGCAGATGGAGATAATTAAGGAATTACTTATGAAGGGATGAGGAAAATTGTAGCATTAGAGGAGGAAAAATGGAAAGAATAGGTGACACGTGGTTGCAAGAAAATCCAAATGCATCAAATTTTGATGTTTCTAGAGCATGATTGTGGCCCTTTCGAAGCTTCCTAGGGTTTAGGATGGAGATTCTCACATGATATGATAATTTTTGTTGTATTATTTATGTTTTTCAATATCATGAATTCATGTCACATATCTATGAGCATTGATATGGAAAGTAAGTATACACATATGTATTTCAATTGTTTTCTAGAATTATTTTTTTGAGTTGAAGTCATTGGTTAGCTAATTAAAGAGTGACTTTTTAATTTCTAAGGATTATAAAATATTGTTATTGACTTGAATCTTACATTAGTAAATTTTTCTATCACAAATTAAAATTTGGATAAACTATATAGTGGTTGACAAATAAAATTTCACTATAGAGGTTTACTATATGTAACTAGTTGAATTTGTGAAATTTGTGGAATAAAATATAGTTATAATATTCATAATGATTTATAATATTTCATTCCATCCAAACTATATTCAATTTGTTATTATTATGAACACTAGACCTTTATTTCTCAAAATTGTAGCAATTTAGTAAATTCAGTAATAAAGACAATTAAATAGAAAATTCCAAGTTTATAATATTGATTCCTAAATTTTAATTTTGAAATTAAAAAAAAAAAATCCATTTTCATGAGTTTCAAAATCATTTATAAATCTATTAACTAGTTTATGACATTGAAATAGATTTAATTAATGAACCTTAAAATATAAAACTATGTTGTCTCTAATATTTTGTGAAAGTTATGTTTCTTAATTTTTAAATTGAATAACTTATCATTCACCAAATATTTGTAAAGTATTAAATCCTTCTTTACATCTCCATTATAAATTTTAGCTAGCATTAGGTGCCATTTTAACTACTACAACAATATTTTATAAACTTTAATCATCATCTTCAAAAGTTATTAAAATTCTACAATATTTCTATAGTATATTTTAAGAGATGTGAATTAGGTGTATTTCTTATGTAACCTTTCTAAATGATTTTGGATATTAATATTTTTTATTAAAATTTGATAATAATTAATGCATAATGCTCACATTAAATTTGAATGCACAATGCTCAACTAATTCCCCAACTTTGATTTTTCCCAGAAAAAATGGTATGAATTTAAATATATATATATATAGTCTATTATTTTATAATTTTATTTACTTTTTATAGACATACAATAATTATTATTATTCATCCAATTTTTTTCTTTTGTTTACTAATAAAATTTAAATAATCAAATTAGCCTATCTTTACTTTTATAAAATTAGAGAAAATAAATTTTTATGCTTCCTTATACACTTATAATATTATGAAATATTTGTCTAATATGAATGTGGGATACACTTTATTTTCCTCATTTATAAATCTAGTAAGTTAGTCATACTATTAATGAATAATAAATTATATGTTTCAAACATCTTGAATAAAACAAAAATGAAATTGAAAATTTCTTACATCTATTGAGACCCATGTATATGTCAACCTTATCTTTTAAACCATCCACTACAATCCACTCCAAGACCTTTCTCTTTTATTCAAAGAGTTTCTATTAACTTATTATTGTATACCATCCACTACAATCCACTCCAAGACCTTTCTCTTTTATTCAAAGAGTTTCTATTAACTTATTATTGTATAAAGAAAACTAGCAATAATATTTTTCATATGAAAAACTTAAATTGTTTGTGGTGTCATTTTTTTTTGTAGTGATAGGTGTGAAGGTATAGGTACCATGACATTATTCAATCTTAAATTTGGGAATATTTTATATGGTTCACTAGTGCTAGTTTGAAGTTTGATTGGTTGAAAAAAAAACTTTCAATCAATATTTTTATATCAAAACAATTTTATATGTGATAAATTATTTTTTATTGAGTTGAATCTTATCATACATATATCATTATATTGTATGTTTAAACTAGTGGTCACAATCAAGATCCACCAAAAGACTACAAAAATATTATCAATCTATTAATAGGGGTTTCTCCATATTTCTATAATAGGGTTTTATGTAGAGATACCGTGGTTTCTAAGTGTATTATATACATTTTTTAAAATTGTATAAAACTATATTTCATAAATAAATTTTAGCAATAATATGCTTATGTCACAATCATAGTTACCCAATTCTAATGTTTTTAAAAATGAATTTTATAAAAATTATGTCACATAGTATCCCATTATGTGTATTATATACATCTATAAAAGTTGTATAAAACTATATTTTATAAATAAATCTTAACAATAATATGCTTATGTCACAATCATAGTTACCCAACTCTAATATTTTTAAAGATTAATTTTATAAAAATCATGTCACATAGTATCCCATTAAAGGAGGTAGTGACATTAATTATATATTTAAATGATATAAATGATACATTGAGTAAAGGGAAATATTTATTTAGATTACTATACTATGGTATCTCACTATCATTTTTGGATATTTTTTTCTCCCTTCTTCAAAATTCAAAATATATTATGCTCTTCAAAAGTTACATTTTTTCTAAGTGTTTCTATATTTTAGTTGAGATTTTCTTGCTTGTAAAAGAATTTAGTTTCAATGAATATTAGTGAAACCTCCAAGAATTACATAACCAAAATGATTGTATTGATGAACTTAATTGATCTCTACTTCCAAGGTAGTTATTCATGTTAGAGTAAATTGCTCCACAACTAATTTATTAGTGCAATTATTGACTTTTATAAAAGAATACCTTGAATGTTTTATTTTGGGTATTAGGAAAACCATTTAATAATCATTTTATTTCTCAATATTTTTTCCAGTGACAAAACAATATCTTTTCTTATTTCCTCCTTGAACAATAGTATTTGCAACATTAATTTTCCTCCTCAATAATAATACTCATGTTGTAGTGTTCTTGGTACTCTTGATATTCTAATTCTCTTTTCCATTTCACAAAATCCTTTTTGTTTGTAACTTCATGGAATTATAGAGTGAAATTGAGAATTCGGTAATTGCTTGGCAGTTTTCCCTTCTTAGTACTTTTTTGGCTTTCTAATAGCATTAACACTCTTGAAATTTAGTGGTGATTTAAAGTTTCTATTAGTAATTTAAGGTGGGCTAATACCTCCTTCATCCTTAAGTATATAACAAGAATTATTATCTTAGAGGTATTTGAGGTTTTGAAGCATATAAGCCCAAATTCTCAATAGTTATTGAGAAATTTAACTAGACAAGTTATTACTAACTATTTTTTTGTAAATTAAAAAAATTGTTTTTTTATCCCTATTAAATTTTCTAATCTCTAATATTAACTAGTCTTCCTACCAAAAAAAACTGGTAACTCCAAAATATAAGAACATAAAATTCACATGAAAAGCAAAGTGCACTACACATAAAAGCTTTCTTAAATTTCACTATTTTGTTATTTACCAGAATAATGATAAAACTGCTAAAAGCCAGATTATTTTAGGGCATTTACGTCATCAAAAACAGATATAGAGTACTCTTCCTCAACCTCAATTTTTTATTTTATTTTATTAACTTAATTAATTCCTCACCTAAAATATTAAATCATTATGTAGCATTATAAAAAACAAAACCTAAAATTAAATTATTATATATCATTATTAAAACAAATAATACTTCTTCACATAGAATATTCTTCCACTGCCCTTTCTTGGAGAATATGTTGTAATCCAATCCCAATTAATTTTTGCATTTTAGATTTCATTTCATTAATATATTTAGAAAAATTATTATGCAATCACAATTTATTTCATATTCACTATCGCAACATAATCTCAATATATACACAAATACGGATAGTTATTTTTGCGTTTAAATCTTGGATTACATCTTACATCTATATAATGAATTAAGTAAGCGATTACAGCGATTAAGATACAGCCTTTGTCATTGTTTCTTCTATTTCTCTGTTCTCTATAAAAACCTAATACAATCCATTTAATTACTGCCAACGATTTATCCATTCCGACATTCTCTCTTCTGAATCTGAATCGAAGGACCACTACTGCTTGGTTGAAATCCGCAGCCCCTTAATCTTGTAGAGCCTTCCACATGTATAAACCATAACGAAACACTACCAGATAATAACCACAGAAATACCAATATTGCAATTAATCATTTCACTGTAAATAAGATTCCTCATGTCGACCTAAAATCGTTAGCCACGGCACCTACCTGGTAATGCCAACCCGATAGCTCAACAAGGGGGAGCCCGGGCAGAGACCCGTGATGTATACACGCGATCATCTTGTAGACGTACGCAGTTCGTAACAAACATTGTAGGCACGTTGTACATGACGGGTGTGTCGCGGTGTAGTTGAGCAGAAAGCGGCGGAGACTGCGACTGGGTAGGTGGTGCCTGTTCCTCGTCCAGCGGGACGTGATCATAAGTTGCATCTATGTAGGAAGCCGCAATGATGATGACAGGACCAGAGGCCACCAGCGCACCGACAACGTTCCCTCCCACGACCTGTCCCTGCCCGCTGGCTAAGTGAATCGTGAGGCCGGACGCTGCGGGAGGAGCGGGGGCCTGCAGAAAACCTCCCGACAATGAAAGAATCTGGAAGCGACCTCGTAGAGACACGACTGTGCCCAGCGCCGCAGGTTGGCGGAGGGTAACATTGCTCACGATTCCGCTACCACTTAAAACACAGATTCCCTGTTGCCTCCTGCGGGCGAAGGTTGCCACGCTCTCTGCCACGTCGCAACCATCAGAGATCTCCAGGACATGAGCACGGAGGGCGTTAGGGTTTTCCTTCGTCATCGTGACAATGGAGGGTTTGGGCTTGTTCTTGGAGCCAGCAGGCCTGCCTCTTCGTCTCTTGGGGCCAATTTCATGACCAAACGGAGCTCCTTGGTTTTTCAGATTTTCTCTGCATCTCCTTTTTGCCCGGCTGCTTTTTCCACTGCTTTCCTCCTCATCGGAAGTGTGAAGGGTCCAGTGCTCCGATAGCGTGCCTGGTTCCACCATAGCACCACTATATACACACACGCACTCCACTCCCCTGATTCAGATACAAAACAAAGCAGAAGTTAGGGCTACATGTGGATCAATTAGAGCCGAACTCAAATATCAGAGGTATAGATATGGAAGACGAAGCTATCGATCCCGCAACTCGCAGCTGGAGTTCTCAGTGGTGCAAAATGGCGAGAAAGGAAAAGACGCAAAGATACCAAAACAGAAAAACGAGGCGACGGAACCTGAGAGGGGAGCGTGTTAATGAGAGAATCAGTGGGAACAGCGTCCGCTTAGATTGGTGCCCAGTGACACAGGGCGGGGTCGTTATGGACCCTACCTTGTCTCATTTGTAGATAAACTTCAAAATTGGATTCTCTAGCTCAGAACCCTATCACAGTACATGACTCAATACATATCGTCTATAATTCCTAAATGCTATCTAGAAGCATTACAAGCTTGATGAGATGTCACTATCACACGAATATCTATGGTATTTATTCATTTGTGTTGGGTCGTATATTTTTTTGGTATTTTTTATATATGGTTTTTGTTTTTAATGGTTATGTGGGAGTATGTTTTCTCAATTTAAAGTTGTTTCTCAGTGTTCTTAAGGTTAATAATTAAAGTGTAATTTAATTTGAATTAATGTATTATGAATTTTGGATCATATTGAATATGGTAGAATGTATTGGGAATAATATAATGATAAATTTAAAGATGTATTTGTGATTAGAATTAATTTAGATTTATTTTAATTTTGGATTTATATAAGAGATTAAATTTTTCTAAGTGTAAATATCTTTTTTTAAGTACAAAAATTAAGGAAATGTAGATTTGATCTTGTGCTTGAGAGATATGGGAGAGATATGGGTTAAGATGGATCTAGGTTGGTTATATAATACTATATAATATCTATATTTTTCTATGTCTATTTCTTATTCCCCCTCTCTCCCACTTCATCTTTGTGTCTCTCTCTCCCTTCCTCTCTCTCTCCCTCCCTCTCCCCCCAATATCTCTTTGTCTCTTCCACTCCTATCTCCCCCACCTCTCTCTCTCTCTCACACACACTCTCTATTCCTCCCTTTCTATGTCTCTCTATATTTCACTCTTTCTCCCACAACCATCTATATCTACCAACTTAAATCCATCTTAACTCTAGATATGTCAAAATCCTAGAGTGATAAAATCTCTCGAGGTGCAAACCTCTTTTTTGAGAGAGAAACTTGAGGAATGGTTTGCACCTCACAGATTTGGTCCCTCTAAGCTCTTGATAGATCTAGAGTTAAGATTGATCTAGGCTAGTTTCAGCCATATGCGGCCAAGGAAAATCTATAGAACATATGATTAATTTATCAATAATATGTAAATACATATAACATTAATATAATCATTTTAAATATGAATTACTTGGGGCAGCACCGGGGTGAGAGGAATAATAAGCTAGGGTTTCAGGGCTGTTGCAAAGGCAGGTCTCCATGGGAAAGCGCAAAGGAGGGAGCTCCACTCCCTCCTACAAACAGGTTGTGACTAGCAGGGGTAAAAAACCAATGAATATGATAGAGGCCCTTCAATGGGAAGGAATAGGAATAGTGAAGAGGAATAATATAGACAAAAGTCAAAGGAGAATAACATCACTAAAGAAAATGAGGAAGAAGACAAGGAATAGGGAACAAAAAACAAAGCACACATGGGTCCATGTAAACCCAAAGCTGTAGTTACTCCGAGAGTCATTTTTAATAATTCAGCTCTATAGGTGTATAGGGACCACATGCAAACTTATGCTATTATTTGTAAATTCATGGGTTTATGGCCCAATCAAAAAGCTTTACAAATATGGATAAAATATCACTCGAAACAGAAAGGAAGCATTGACCTACACCTTGGGTCAAAGGGTTTCTTCACGGTGGTATTTTCAAACATCGAAGATAAGGACAGAGTTTTTGGAGGGCCCTAATTTTATGCTACAGCTGGTCTCTATATGAGACCTTGGATCATGAATTTTGTTCCAGAACATGAGACCTTTACTTCGGTCCAAGTTTGGGTAAAACTCTATTCTCTTCCTCTTGATTACTTGCAAACAAAGTCCTTATCTACCATAGAAAATAAGTTAGGATGCTTTGTCAAAGCTTCTGAAGCCACTAGAAGGGGAAAATACAATTCCTTTTTTAGAATATGTGTGGAGATGGATCTCTCTGGATCTCTACGAGATGAGGTAATATTGGAAGTACTTGATGAAGAATGGGTGATAATTGTGGATTACAAACATATTCCATTCAAATGTCGCAAAATCCATGAGCATGGGCACCTATTCAAGGACTACCCTCTCACTAAAATAGAGAATAAGAGTAAATCTAACACAATGAAAGATTTTGAAAACTTTCATAAAGTGGAAAACAAAGGAAAAGGAAGCAAGAGGGGGCCAAAGATACAAAAATCAGAAGGGCAACAAGCCTACCAAAAGAGGTTCCAAGTTCTTGAAGAGGTGGAAGGGATAACAAATGCAAACCAAATGAAGGGAGAAGGTTTTATTGGAGGGGGGGAAAGAAGAGAATAGGGAAAAAACACCAGATAAAAATCAACAGACAGAAAGTATGGTGAGTGATGTAGAAATGGAGATGGATCATGAGATGACCCAAAGTGAGATGGAAACGGAGGACCAAGAACTTCAGGAGATTCTTGAGAAAGAGAATCTAGATCTCGAGGATTTCTTGAATCGGGGAACCAAGGAAGGGATAGATTCTTTACCTCCAAAAGAGTTCAGCAGAGTCCAACAATTATTTATATGGAAAACCCAAAACAAAGGGCAAGAGAGGCACATAAACAAGGAAAAGTAGAGTAGCAAAGGGGTAAAAATGGTGAAAACCACACCACGATTAGCACCCATAAACCTAGGAAAGAAAATAGGGAGGAAAAATTAGAATTAACTATTGATGGAACATGGAAAGCTAATGATAGACTCAGGTAAGATGAAAGACCTAACTAGCTACTCCTTTACTAATATTTAATAATGAAGTTCACTTCTTGGAACATTAGAGGTCTAGGTAGTAAAAGAAAAAAGAGACTAATTAGTAATAGAATGAAACAAACAACACCACATGTGATCTTGATCTAGGAAACCAAATGTTCCATTCCAAAAATAAAAGAGATTCATAGCAAATGACTCAATCGTTATGAGTTTTTGGAAGTCCAAGCAGAGAATATAGCAGGATATATACTCACCCTTTGGAATCCAAAAAAAATAGACATTATCGATGCTGAGGCATCTAAAGAATATTTATGAGTGGTCATGTAGCCAGTAGGAGATAAGGAAACCTACCTGGTCACAAATGTTTATGGCCCCCAAAGACTGGAGGGTAAACTCAAGTTTCTAGATTCTCTCGAGGATCTCAGAGATAGACATTTAGGCATTCCATGGATCTTGGGAGGTGATTTCAACATGATCAAATCACTTTAGGAGAAAAAAGGGGTAACTAGATTTCTATGTAAAGACTCTCTGAAACTTTAAACATTTATAGATATTATGAAGTTAGTGGACATTGTAACGAGTAATGGCATCTTTACATGGAATAATAAAAGAGGAGGAGAGTCTCATATGTTTTCAAAATTAGACAGATTCATGATCTCAAAGGACCTTATGCTCAATGAAAAGGAAATATCAACAAGAATTTTCCCCTTTGGAGGCTCAGATCACGGGACGGTTCATTTGGAGGTACAGAGTATTAGTAACCCCAAGAAGAGACCTTTTCGATTTGAAAATATCTGGCTTTCCCATCCGGATTTCATCAGCAACATAGCCAAATGGTGGTCAGAAGATTTGATAATTTAGGGCACAAGAATGTTCCTTCTTCAGAAAAGACAAAAACACATCAAGCTCCAGCTCAAAGATTGGAATAAGAACAAATATGGCAATATTTTTTAGGCAAAAAAAGTTGTGGAGGGTAAAATGCAGGAACTAAATCAGGCCCTTATCACAGATGGCTTCGATGAAGCTAGAAATGATCAAGCTACCAAATATAATCAAGACTGGGAGAATTTATGTAAACAAGTGGAAATATTTTGGAGGCAAAAATATAGGGTTTAATGGCTCAAAGAAGGAGAATGCAATACTAGATTTTTCCAGAGATCCACTATGGCGAATAGAGCGCACAATAGAATTTCATTGATCAAGGATGAGGGAGGTAATCTTCACAACTCTCATGAAGAGATAGAAGTTGTACTTGTTAAGCACTTTCGAGGCATAGCCAAGGAAACTTGTTATGACAGATAAAACTCCATTAGGGACTTCACTAGGCATATACCTATGCTGGTGTCCAGAGACAACAATTTGAACCTAAACAAGCTAGTGACTGAAGAAGAGGTTAGTGAAGTGCTCAAGGAAATGCAAACCAGTAAAGTACTTGGCCCGGATGGTTTCAATGTAGATTTCTTTAAGGCTTGCTAGAATATTGTAAAATAGGATATCTTGAATGTAGTAGAATATTCTAGGATGAATAGAACTATTTTGAAAGTGTTGAACACCTCCTTCATCGCCCTAATCCATAAATAGGAGGTAGCCCAAACTCTTGTCAAGTTTAGACCAATAGCTTTATGCAATGTGGTTTACAAGATAATATCAAAAATGGTGGCCAATAGGCTCAAACCTCTCCTCCCTACCCTTGTTTCTGTGGAACAATCTTGGTATGTGGAAGGAAGGCAAATTCTTAATAATATCATTCAAGCACAAGAGATGGTACACTCTCTGACTAGCAACAGAAAGGATGGTATGATCATGAAATTTGACATTGCCAAGGCCTATGATAAATTGAATTGGAATTATATCAGGAAAATTCTTATTACTTTTGGGTTTGATCACAACTGGGTGAGATGGGTCTTGGCCCTAGTTACTTCCTCGAGCTTCTCAGTTATGGTCAATGGCTCTCCTTATGAGACTTTTATTCCTTCTAGAGGCCTCAGACGGGGGGACCCACTGTCTCCCTTTCTCTTCATCCTCATGATGGAAGAACCGGGTCAGTCTATCAAGCATGCAAAAGAAGTTGGTAAGATCAAAGGTCTCCAACTTTCTAACACCGAACACGCTTGGACTCATCAACTATTTCTTAATGACACCATGCTGCAGGGAATCTGCACAGTCAAAGAAGCTCTCGCATAGAAACAAATCCTAAATGACTTTGCCACGGCCTCAATTATGGATGTTAATCTCTCCAAATCTAATATTTTTTTCTTCAATACTAATATTGCTATTCAGAGGAACATTTGTAAAATTATGGGCTTTCAATGGGAATATCTCCCCTCAATTTATTTGGGGGTTCCTCTAACTGCTAAGCCATTACACAAGAGTGTCTGGGAGCCGGTGATTAATAAATTACAAGATAAAATAAGGAAATGGACTATGAGGGCCTTAAACTTGGCTAGTTTTTTCTTGCTCACAATGGTTGTTCTTCAATCAATCCCAATTTTCATGCTATATGCTCCCCTTGCTTCAAAAGGAGTCTTGCATCTATTCAAAACCATATAGAGAGACTTTCTCTGTGGTAAGGGAGAAGAAAGGAAGAAATGGGCCTTGGTAGCCTCGGAAAAAATCTACAAACCTAAAAACCATGGGGGTCTTTTAAGCAAGGCTTTTAGGGCTAAATTATGGTGGTGTTGGATAAAAGAACCAAAGGCTCAGTGGGATATAATTTGGAAAGAAAAATATGCCAGCTCATGGCAAAGTAATGACCATATACGGATGGATGGAAATATTAAGGGATCACACATTTGGAACAAGCCCTGGGAAAATAGAGGCATAGTCCAAGATAAAAGCTTCTGGGAAATTAGAGAGGGAGACATAGCTTTGTTTTTGGAGGACAAATGGCAATAGGAACCCATTTTGTTAAAAGAGGAATTGAAGAACCTTAAGGTGGAGGCAGATACTAAAGGACTATCCAAAGTAAAGTATTTTTGGGATCAAACCAACAGTATAGGAAAATGGAGAATATGGAGGAAATTTGATTTCAGGGATGTTAACCACTTAAAAGCTAAAGCTGAAATGCTAATACAAGAGTTAGATCGAAGGAAAATTTTAGTGTCAGGAGGGAATGACCAACTGAGATGGGGCAACAACAATGACGGTACCTTTAATCTTAAGGAAGCAAAATTCATTCTCCTTGGATTGACCTCCCACACTTCGAACAAAGCGTGGCAAAGACTATGGAGGCATCAAGGTTGGATGAAAATTAAATTCTTCATGTAGCTAGTCCAGCATAGAAAGATTTTGATTTGGGATAATATTTGGAAGAGGGGTGTTCTGGGGCCTTCCAGATGCCAACTATGTGAAGCTGAAGAGGAAACAATGGAGCACCTTCTCAACAATTGCACCTTTACCTCTAGGTTGTGGGATTCTTTTGCCACCATTTTCTAAGAGTCAAATAGGGACAAAGGGAGCATCATCAACGCCCTAAACAAGTGGAGAAGCAATATTTCTAATAATGAAGTTCTTGGCTAAGCTTGGGCTCTAATGCCAAGCTTCATTATCTAGAATATTTGGAAAGAAACGAATAACAGAATCTTCAAGGAAGTGAAAAAACCATCCTTTTACCTTTTGGAACAGATCTTAAAACAACTTAAGGAGACGGTGGGTATTATAGTAAAAAATTTCCCTAAGAATCCACCTTCGACACTAGAATTGAAGATTCTCTATCATCTAGGGTTCCAGGGTCTCATTCCCCATGGCCTGGATAGGAAGATTTTCATTAGAGACTCTAAGCTTGATTTTCGGCAGCCCCCCGAAGCATTTTTTGAAATTCAATATTGACGGTGCCTCAAAGGGCAACCCGGGTACTGCAGGTCATGGTGGGGTTTTAAGAGATGAAAGAGGAAATATTCTATTCATCTTCATGGACACCTACGGAGAGCCACCAACAATATGGCAGAACTTATGGCTTTGGAGCAATATTTAGAATTCCTGATTCAGGATAATTGACACAATGTGATTGTTGAAGTAGATTCTAAGTTAATAATTAACTCAGTTAAGAGAATCAGCTTAGGTACGACACCAGAAAAGGCCTGAATAAATTGAAGGCTAATCTAGATCTTTCAATGGATCCACAATCACCTTCTGTGTCTCTGCACAGTCAAGTTTAAACATGTATGAAGATCGGCCAATCAAGGAGTGAGCTGCACAACAAATAGGGTTGCAATGGAATGGTAAGAGATGCCTTACCATAGACTAAAGGTGAAGTGCCACAACCAGGCTGAGGAAGATTGGTTGGTGTTTCAAAACAGGGCTTTTGAGGGAAGCACACATGACTAAGAAGCATTATGATCAACGGAATGTTCATAATCAAATATACAATAGATGACATGCTTGTGAGGGCCTCTACAGCTCGGGGTAATAGTCTCATATAGGCTAATAGTTGTTGTAGCGTGAGATTTTTATTTTTCTGGGTTTTAGGCATGATGGAAGTATCCTTTTCTCACAATGGTATAGGTAGAGTAGATATGGAAAGAGATCAGAATCCGGTAACCCTCGGCATCCCCGAAGACCTAAATTTTTTTCCTTTGATCGTAATACCATAGCTAGGGTAGTTTTAGGGTGATCGCAAGCCTCATGAGCGGGAAGCAGTTTTCCCTTTTTTGTAGAAATTCCATTCAATGAACCCCACGTGGCAGTGGGGCCGGATGAATTACCGCCCTCATCGCATGCTATTGTTCAGTGATGTTGATCGGAGCGATATGAACCTCAATCGTAGGATTTTTCGATGATGATCTATGGTTCATATGGATCAAGCAAGTTGGTGGGTCCATAGTGGTAAATGTTTGAAGTCCAAGCACAACGAAATTGTCCACAGCCGTAGGATTAAGAAAGACGGTTCGACGGTCAAGATCAAATATATTGTTCATGGAAGTGGCAGGAGATGTCAGGATTCAATACTCCAGGCGAGAACCAAAATGTTCTTAGAGGGACACGCCCTTTTGTTCCCACATTTCAAAGACATACGGGTTGGGAGTTTGCGGACTCAAAATATTGTGGAATGGCACATTTGTTCCACCTAGGGTCCAACTATATATTGGATTTCTTTCGTGCATGCTAAGGTTTGGGTGTAGGTTCTGAGGCATTTTCCTTGGGCCCATTTTTAGTTATTGTTCAGTTTCCTCCCTGATCTATATCTCTCCGAGGAATGTTGTATCTTATGTATTTTATTTACTAATTAATGAAAAAGAAGGTTCAACTCTTGCCTTAGCAAAAGAAAAATATAATCATTTTAAACATGCTAAATATATGAGAGATTTATCTTGTCATTTTAATTCTAAATTTTCTTAGTTACATCAATTTGTTGAGATGATAAATATTGTTAATAACTTTAATGATAAAAAATGATGAAATAAAAAATTTGGATGCAAAGTGATAATGTAAGAGTGTTGAATGATAGAAGATGTGAATAATAAGCATGTAGTCAATTACAAATAATCTACATTGTGATCTATCTCAAACTATTTTCTTTTACTATTCTTATTTTCACCCTTGTTAGTTTTGTCATCTTTTCTACTGATTATATGAAAAGGATCGTTGAAAATGTAAACCATTTAAATATGTAGCTCGAGTTGTTGTAGTAAACATCATACATTGTCTCACTTTCTCTCCAATATTAATAGATTGAATTACTATAACACAAAAATCAATGTACGTTGTTAATAATTTTTTGTGCTTACACTGAAATCAATGCACACTATTAATCCAATCACTTTAAAACTAATGTACCATCATACATCCAATTACATCAAATTAGAAATCAACATATATACTGAAATAAATGGATCTAATGGAAGCAATCAAATAAGATTATTAAACAACATCTACATTGAAATCAATGCATCTAATGCAAATCAATGCATCTAATGCAAGTAATCAAATAGGATTAGATATCAACGTCTACACTAAAATCAATGCATCTAGTGCAAGTAAGAAGATAGGATTATAAACCAACATCTACAGTGAAATCCATCCATCTAGTGCAAGAAAAAAATCAGATTAGAAATCACCATCTACACTGAAACCAACCCATCTAGTGCAAGAAATTTCTTCCCTCTCTACCCCCTCCATAATATATATATATATATATATAATATATATATATATATATATATATATATATATATATACCTGTCTACTCTCCTTTCTTCTATCTCCAACCCCCCCAAACACACACCCACTCTCTCACTACATATATATCAATCTCTTTGTCCCTCCCTCCCTCACTCTCTTATTCCATTTATTCACCTTCCATCTATATCTCTATATCCCTTTGTTTCTATAAAGTACCCCCAAAACATAAACTCTCTTTCTCCAATTTATCTATATGTCACTCCCTCCTCCTCTCCCTTTCTTTTGCTCTCTCCCTCTTCCCTTTATCTCTCTCTCCCCTTCTTTTATCTATCTTCCCTCTAGTTGTTGTCTGTCCCTCTCTCTCCATCTTCCTTATCACTCCCTCTCTCTCTCCACCTTTATCTCTCTATATATTTATTCCTACCACCTTTTCTCTCCTCGTCTAACTCCATCTCTCTTTCCCCGCCTCTCTCCATTCTCTCACGTCCTCTATCTCTCTCTCTCTCTCTCTCTCTCTCTATTACTATATCTCTACCTCTCTCCTTTTCTCCCCCCTTCTCTTCTTCTTTGTTTCTCTATCTCATCCCCAAACATACAGAGTCTCTCTCCATCTCTCCTTTGTCACTCCCTCTCTCGCCCTCCAACTCTATATCTCTATCCCTCCATCTCTCCCCCTCTAACTCCATCTCTCTATCCCTCCCTCTCTGATCCTCTCTCTCAAGTCCTCTCTCTTATCCCTCCTCTCTATCCCTTTCTCTCCTACCTCCCTCTCTCTTCCCCCATCACGCTTTCTCTCTCTCTCTCTCTCTCTTCCCTGCAATCCTCTCTCTTCCCTCATCACTCTCTCTCTCTCTCCATCTATGTTACTATATTCTTCCCTTTCTCACTCTCTCTCCTTCTCTCCCCCTTCTCTGCATCTCTCCTTCTTTGTCTCTTTATCTCACCCCTAAATATAAACACTCTCTCTCCATCTCTCTTCCCACTCCCTCTCTCTCTCTACCTCTCTCTCAAATCCTCTCTCTCATCACTCTCCCTTGTCACTCCCCCTTGTCACTCCCCCTATCTCTCCACCTGTATCACACTATGTTGTTGTTCTTCCTCCCATATATACCTTGAGTTTAATAGATATCATGGTATATTAATATATATATAAATAGAGAATTTAATATTTTATAATCCAAAGTTATTAAATCAAATAATATTAAATATTGTAATATATTAATATGAAATATTATATTTAATAAATAATAAAATAATTTTAAATATTAATATTAGGGTTAATAGTATTATGTGTTTGCATGGTATTAACATTAATTTGGCCCATAGTATTTGACCCATAGGCTTCACCTAAATAAAACTTCTTGTTTGAGTGTTCTTAAATATAAAGAGGGTTATAGAGTAAATATAAAAACAGGTTTTATTTATTTGACATACATCTTTTATTTACCATGGTATTTGGCTTGGTATATAATTGTATGTTGATTTCTAATCTTATTTGATATATTTTTATTTATTTACCACACCTCTTTATACGTCTTTTATATATATTTATTTACCATACCTCTTTTATAAATATGGCATTTGTTCCATAGGCTTAACCTAAATAAAACATCTTTTTTGAGTTTTCTTAAACCTCATTATATTTTAAATTAATTTTTAAATAGGACATAGCATAAATGTGATAAATGTTTTTAAAATAAATGCGAAAAAAAAACATACCTCGACAGTACAAATCTTTAGATAGAAATCTCAGCAAAAGAGTGTAGTAATGAAATTATATTGCCACACAAACCATACCATAGATAGAATATAATGCCTTAGATATTTCAACAATATTGAGTTGAGAGATCACTATATATATATATATATATAATATATATATATATAATATATAATATACTCTTTTTTAATTATAGAAAGGTATTACAAATATATTGATTACAATTGATCTGACATTACAAATGTTTACAAACTTTCGTACATTACATCGGCACATGCGCCCTATACTGGGTTGTATAGTGCCTCTCGGTGCAATAACTCCCTCCATATCTCCTTTATCTCTCTATCTCAGCCCCCAAAAACACACATGATCTCTCTCTGCATATCTATATCTCTCCCTCCCTCCCTCTTTTAGTTTCTCTCTTCTTCTCTCTTCCCCCATCCGACTATATCACTATCTTTCTATGTCTCTCTACCTCGGCCCCCAAACGCACACAATATCTCTCCATATATATCTATCTTTCTCTCCCTTCCTCTTCATCTCCATCCCTTTCTATTCTCCTTCTCTCTCTCTCTCTCGCTTTCTCCCTCCCTTGCCACTCCATATCTTTCTCCGCATTTCTCTCTCTATATTTCTTCTTCCCTCCCTCTCTCCCCCTCCAACTCTATGTGTCTCCCCCTCTCTCTCTCCCTCTCTCTCTAAAGTCCTCTCTCTCTTCTTTCCTCTCTCTCTTCCTTCCTCTCTCTCCATTTATCTCCCACCCCTTGTGTCTCTCCCCCCATCACTCTCTCACTCTACCCTCTAACTTTGCCACTATCTCGCTCCCTCTCTCCTTCTCTCTCCCTTACATCATTTTCTCACCCTCTCTCTCTCTTCCCATTCTATCCGCATCTTTCTCCTCTCCTTCACTCTCGCTTCATTCCTATACTCTCTCCCTCACTCTCTCTTCATCTCTCCCTTGTCACCCCCTCTCTGTCCACCTCTATCTCTATATGAATTTGTTATGTCCTCCTTGTATATTGTACTTCAACTCCATCTCTCTCTCCCTCCCTCTCTCCCTCCTTCTCTCCCCTCCTCTCTCTCTTTTCCTTACTATATCTCCTAATATCTCCCACCTCCCTCTATCTCTCTCACCCAGTCATATACACTCTCTCTCTTTCTCCACCTTCTAGCTCTATCACTATCTCCCTCCTTTCTCTCTCCCCCATCCCCACCCTCTCATAAATTTGACGTCATTGTATAATATTAAGAAAGTATCTAAATTAAAAAATAGTCACTTGGTTGTCCAATATTAAACCTATATTTGAGATCAACCATGTCAAAGAAAATAAAATAATTAAAAATGTAAAAGAAGCATGTGTTATCTCTATTATATCATTGTCATCACTTTGCTTTCTCTCATCTCTTTGCTTGCTTTCATCACTTGGATCCTTATTCAATATGGATATATGTTGGTTCTTAATAATATTATTTATATTAGATAAATTTCACATCTCTATATATAAAAGTACTCTTATTTTTAGTTTTATTTAAACTTTAAAATTTAATTTCTATGGAATATTTTTAGTACCTCAGAGGATAGAGAGTATATATAATATAAAAAGTAATTATAACCTTTTTGCTTATATTTAATTAAAAAATGTTATAAAACAAGTCTAGATCATCTTCGTCTGGATCTATCAAGCGTTCGAGAAGGATCAAATATCTTGAGGTGAAAACCTCTTTTTTTGAGTTCAAAACTTGACGAAAGGTTTGCACCCCAAGAGATTTGATCCCTCTCAACGCTTGAGTAGATCCAGAGTTAAGATGGATCTAGGTTCGTTTCAGTCATGTGTAGCCAAGTAGAAATATATTGAACATATGATTAATTTTATCAATAATATGTAAATAAATCTAATATTAATATAATCATTTTAAATATGCTAAATATGTTTGAGATTTATCTCGTCCTTTAAATTTTAAATATTAATCGTTACCTTGGTTTATTGAGACAATAAATATTTTTAATAACTTTAATGATAAAAAATGATGAAATTAAAATTTTGAATGCAAAGTGATAATATAATAGTGTTGAATGATAGAAAATGTGAATAATAAGAATGTGGTCAGCTACAAATAATCTTCATTGTGATCTATCTCAAATTAGTTTCTTCTACTATTCTTATTGTTGCCCTCGTTAATTTTGTATATCTTCATCGCGACTATATGAAAAGGACAGTTGAAACCATAAACCATTTAAATCTTTAACTCGAGCTATTGTAGTAAATATCATACCTTATCTCTCTTTGTCTCCAATATTAATAGGTTGAATTACTATAACACAAAAATCAATGTATAGTGTCACTAATTTTTTGTTCTTACACTAAAATCAATGCACACTATTAATCCAATCACTTTAGAAATAATGTACCATCATACATCCAATTATATTGAATCAAGAATCAACATCTACACCAAAATTAATGCATATAATGTAAGCAATAAAATAAGAATAGAAAACAACATCTACACTGAAATCAATGCATCTAATGCAAGAAATGAAATAGGATTAGATATCAACATCTACAGTCAAATAGGGCTATAAACCAAAATCTACACTGAAATCAATGCATCTAGTGCAAGCAAATAAATGACATTGGAAATTGCCATCTACACCGAAGCATTTAGTGCAGGCAATCAAATATGATTATAAATCATCTACAATGAAATCAATGCATCTAATACAAGCAATCAAATATAATTAGAAATCAACATCTACATTGAAATTAATCCATCTAGTGCAAGAAATCCAATCATATTAGAAATCACCATCTACATTGAAATCAATGCATCCACTGCAAGAAATTTTCTTCCTTCCTTACCCCCTCCATCTATATCTCTATGTCCCTCCATATATCCTTCTTTGTCTTTCTATGTCACCCCCCAAACACGCACATTCTCTCACTCCATATCTACAAATATCTCTGCCTTCCCTCCCTCTCTCCATATCTCTCTTATTCCTTCTCTTCACCTTCCATCTATATCTCTATCTCCCTCTCACTCTCTAAATCACCCCTAAAACATACACTCTCTCTCTCCAATCTATCTATCTAGCATTCCCTCCTCCTCCTCCTCTCTCTCTCCCTCTCTCCCTCCCCCCCTCTTCCTCTTCTACCCCCCTCCCTCTCTTTTATCTCTCTTCCCCCATCTCATCCTCTCCCTTCTCTCTCCATCTTCCTTATCACTCCCTCCCTCTCTCCACCTATATTTATATATATCTCTCTTCTTACCTCCCTTTCTCTCTGCCTGCAAATCCATCTCTATTTTTCTCACTCTCTTCACTCTCTCACATCCTCTCTCTCTTCCTCCATCTCTCTTCCTCTCTCTCCCACCTCTCTCCCTCTCTCTCTCTCTCTCTCTCTCTCTCTCTTCACCCTCCAAATCTGTTACTATATCCCTCCCTCTCTCCTTCTCTCTCATCTTATCTCCATATCTCCTTCTTTGTCTCTTTATCTCACCCCAAACATATAGAGTCTCTCTCCATCTCTCCTTTTTCACTCCCTCTATCTCTCTCTGCCTCTCACTCTCTATGTATTTCTTATTCCCTCCCTCTCTCCCCCTCCAACTCCATGTCTATATCCCTTCCTCTCTCCTCCTCTCCCTCAAGCCCTCTCTCTTGTCATTTCTCTCTCTCCCTTTCTCTCCTATGTCCCTCTCTCTTGTCCCATCTCTCTCTCTCTATTTGTCCTCCAATCCTTTATCTTTCCCCATCACTCTCTTCCTCTCTCTCAATTCCTCTCTCTCAATTCCTCTCTCTCCCTTTCTTTCCTACCTCTCTCTCTCCCTCTCTTCCCCTCTCTCCCTCTTGCTCTTTCTCTCTCTCCCTCTCTCTCTATCTCTCTATCTCTTTGCCTTCCAATCCTATCTCTGCCACTATCACTTTCTCTCTCTCTAACTATGTTACTATATCCCTCCTTTTATCCTTCTCTATCCTTCTCTCCCCCCTTCTCTCCTTCTCTCCTTCTCTGTCTCTTTAACTTACCCTTAAACATACTCTCTCTCTCCATCTCTCCCTTGTCACTCCATCTCTCTCCACTTCTCACTTTCTATGTATTTCTTCTTCCCTCCCTCTCTCCCCCTAAAACTCCATCCCTCTATCCCTCCATGTCTCCTCCTCTCTCTGGATCCCCCTATGTCTCTACCTCTATCACGTTGTCTTTGTTCTTCCCTCCCATATATATCTAGAGTTAATACATATCATGATATATTAATATATATTATAATATAACAAATTTAATATTGTATTAATTCAAGCTTATTAAATTCAATAACATTAATACTATAATATATTAATATGACTCTTATACTTAATAATAATAATAATAAAGAGGAAAAACGCTCTCTGGTTGACAATGGAGAACGCCATTTAGGGTTTTGACTGCCCTCCCTCAGGGCACGGCTTGGTCTGTCTTACAGTGGCCTCTTCTTTCTACTCTACCCATAGTCTTACATATATGACAGGTTGTTCTCTTTAACTAATCCTAGTTTGACTCCTATATCTACTGAACCAACTCCTAAATCCTCTATCCACTATGCCCATTTCTAGGTTTAATTAAATCCTAAGGGCTCTCCTTGGTTCCTCGAATCATGGAACTGTTTAAGAGTTATATTTCAGTTTGAACACTTTTTTCATTACTCCCACTCATGTCCTCCTTATTCGAGAGCATCTACAAGATATCGCACACTATATTATTTATTCATATTCTATGCACTTAAAAACCTAAATTAGATCAATTTGTCACTTAGGAATCCAACTTCCTAAAAATACATGACCCCCTATGTCTACTTAATTACAATGACTTTCTCTTGGGTTGAATTCTCCTGCATCAGCCTCCCAAAGTAAAAAATATTCGTGATCTCCTGATCATGTGTCTTCTAATCTTTGTCTTCCTGGATCCCACACTTTGTTTTGTAATTGTCCACATGCTTTGTTCCCTTGTTGTCATTGTACTTCTGATGTCTTTTCCTCTATTTTCTTCATCTTGTCAATCAAGTTCAAACTATGATTGATCTTGCTTCCTGCTGTCACTATTTTCCTCCATTTGAACTTCTTCAACGTCATCTGCAACATTTATTCAATCTCTTTTTCCAATGCATTCTTGTACAGGTCCATATTTTGCTTCTCACTTCTTCCTCATTCTCTTTTCTTCAAGTTTTTGTTGTTTTCCACTAATTCCTCAAGCTGCTATTGGTTTCCTTTACTTACTGCCTCCCTATCATCCTTACCCTCATTCGTGATTGAATCATGATTGTTCAGCACTCTCTCAACAATTTAACATATTTGTTCCATGGATTAACTTCTTCCATAGACTCTTCTTCTTTCAGCTTTATTTGGTTGTTCACTTGTGCCAAATCTCCTCCAGCAATCGAAACAAAACCTTCACACTCAAAACACTTGTTAAAATTAAAAACATAAGGCTTCAATATCTTATCTTCCTTTGGCAAAAGTTCAATTTTCTTCTATGTTTCTTTCTCTTCTATCAGCACATCAATATGCTGATTTGAACTCTCAAAAGAATTCATGAGACTGTCAACTAGTCGGTCCTGCACATCATTTTCTTCAATGATATTTTCGTGCTCTTGTTTACTGTAGTTAACTCCTCTTGTAGTGTCAATCTGCTGAACTTTCATATCTATCTCCTTTTTCGTGTGATTGTTATTCATGACAATTCCTTTGTCTTCCCTTTTCAACAGTCTACCTTGAACATCTATCCTCTGTTTTTCCAACTCCCTTCTTTGAAAATCTAATTTTCTATATAACTAAATAACTTCAATTGGAGTAGATTTTGGAAATTTTACACAATTCTTCATACCTTCCCTTGTTATGGATAGATCATCAGATGTCCTTTCTCCCCTAGCTAAGTCTTTTGCATGCACTTCTTCTTCCTTAACATCTTTCAATAGATGTCCTTCTTCTTTAGTACATTTTGTCTCGTTGTCCCTATGTAACTCTTCTCCCAGAGCTATCCTTGTCTCATCATCTACATTAAAATTGTCCTGCATTTGTTTTTCATCAATAACATTAATCAAACTCATTTGATTTCCTTTCTGAGAAAATATTTCTTCATTCTTCATCAGAATAAGATCTTGATTCCTCATCTCCATGACAACTTCTATAAACTCATCCATAGACTTTTCCTTCTGTATGCAGTCAAATTCCTCCTCTTTTGAAAATTTTTCTTTGTCACCTTTTATTTCTAGATCTTCATCTCCTCTAATGATATCTTTAAAAGGTTGCTTTTCTCTTGCAATACCTGTGAGCATACACAAACTATCAATTTGAAAGACATAAGACTCCGTGGTCTCACTTGATGCTTCAGCCATCATATCCCCATGCTGTTCCAAGTTCTCTTTATGACTCAGAAGTTCTTTGATGGTATCCTCTTCAACCTCCTCAAACCCTTCACTTGGATTCTTGATATATTTCTCCAATTGTATATGAGACCTATCTATCTCATATTCTTCTAGAACAAAATTTAGATTATCCTTGTCTTCTTCCTTCTTCATGACAATATCAACAAATTTTCCTTCTTTACATGTTTCACCTGAAAACATACACAATTTGTCAGATTTAAAAGCATGTGACCCTTTGGCCTCACTTGAAGTTTCAAGTTTCAAGTTTTCATCTTCACCCTCTCCCATAATTTCTCCCTGTTCTGGTTCACAAATGGAATCTTCGATTTCTAACTCATCTTCCTTGAGTTTTCCCACTAGTCACTTGACTTACTTTTGATGTAACATTAACTGCATCTCATACCATTCCACTAGCTTCTTCCTCAAGACCCAACCTAGTCTCTGGCTTTCCTCAAGTATTCTCCTTAATGCATTGAGTTATTCTTTTAACTCTACAATCTCTTTGTTAATTTCCTCTTGACTCATCCTCTTGCCATTTCCTTAGCATCCTTCTTCTCATACCTTCTATTGTAGCTTCTCTCTGAACCTCTACTATGACTATCAGTAGTCATCTTCTTTTCTTCTTTCTTCATGAGCTCCTCTATAACAAGCCTCTCCAACATCTAGTCCTTCTGGCTATAATCTTACCTCACTAATATTTCCTCACTCAGTCTTTTGGTAAGCACTGTCCTCTATCTAGAATCTCCTCTTGAGTAACACATTTTCTTTTTCTAGACTTCTAAAATCTCTCACTCTCTCTTGAGAACACTTCAGTTGTCCTCTCTTTCCAATCTCTTGTTGGATTCTTCAGGTTCACTGCCACTTTTCCTCTAGAGTATTTCATACTCTGTCTTCAAGAACACGTCTGGTTCTCCTCTCAGATCCTCTCTTGCTATCACCTGTGCATTAGTATAAGAACACACATCCTCAATTTAAAGCCAAACATATTACCTCACCCTCAAGATCGCAATATGATCTTGTTTCACCATTCCACTTGTACTTTGAATGGATTGTACTTTGTTTTGTTTCCAAGTCCTCTTTCTTTAGAACTTGTCCTAAGCAATCTTGGTTTCTCTTTCCTCCAAGGAATCCTTTGTTTCTATTTACTCCAAGCCTCCATTGGAACTGCCATAATTTCCCACTATAGTCTCTATCATTCATTCATTAAGTTATGCACATTACCTTCTTCTATATGCAAACTCCTTTTCATATAAATCTTCCTCGCTTTGATTACAATTATGCTCTGATACCACTAATGATGCAGGGATACCCCCGCACATACCCACAGTATGTATAAAGATGCATAAACATAATTGTCCTAGTTATTTAGCTCACTAAGGAGTCAAATCTTCAACCATACAATGGTTAAGGCCCTCTTTATCCATAGTTCCTTTCCTATCAAAACCCATCACCTCGCCAAAACCTACTATCGGGACTTAAAACTTCCGACTAGGTCTCATTCATTCCCATAAACCTTACTTTAAGCTCTTAGGCTGCATATATAACCTTCCCTCTTTAAATTTGGTTACGTGTATGTTTTAACGTATAAATATTTATATGCGCTATTTCCTTATAAGACAAATTTACAAAGGAAAATTCTCCCAAACATACCTTCCAACTTTAGTACGGCCTCTACATGTCTTTCGAGGTTCCACTTTGATCACTATCAGGTGTCGCTCAATTCAAATTTCATACATACATGCTTGTATCCCCCTCCAATTCCGATATACTACTATCTAAATCGTTTAACATCATTTCCATGGAATACAAAGGAAAAACCCACCAAACCCTTTGTTCGGACATCAAAACCAATTCACAGATTTAAATATCTGTCGGTTCCTCTCTTCACTATGACCCTTTCCACAACTTAGATTGCTGACTCAATCTTCGCCATCCATTTCATTCACCGATCCAACGGCTATCAGCATGTCGCTGATTAGCCTATCGGTGTTCTATCGCACTAACCCTTGACTACTTCGAAGCACCGGTATGCAATTAGAAATTATATTTGGGTCGTCGATATGGACTCTCGATCCGACGGGCGAGGATGCATCACATTATCACTATCGCTCTCCTCTATGGTTGGAGCCCTTCTACTACAAATCATTGATTCAATCAAAGTTACGGACCTAATCAAGATTTAGGCCAACCTTAATATTTCAAGTTCGGTTTCCAAACTTGGATTATGTTTTGCGCCGATTTCGAATGTAAATTGGTTATAGGCTTGTGAGACTTAAACTATGAATTAAGCTCTGTCGATGTGATACTCCACCTTGCTCCTTAGCGAAATCATCTGGGCCATTGATGTTCCAAATCCAACAGTTGCTGAGCACAAACACTTCACTCCTTCGCTCCTCCTCTTTACTTGGTTTTTTTTTTTTTTTCTTCAATTCTTTTGTGGTTTGAGGTTTTATTCAGGTTTCGGCTTTCCGCTCTTCTGCTTCTTCTAAACTTAACTCCGTGCAGTTCTTCTTTCACTATCTCCCCAGAGCTTACTCTGATTCAACTGTTGGATTCAAAGATCCCTTATGATTCCTCTGAATCATTTTCTCCTCTACACATTCTTCAGAACTCTACCTGGTGTCAAAGGCAAGGCATGACAACAGAAGAATGGGCAAACCAATAAATATTTTATGATAGAATCATATCAAGTATACTGAAATCCTTAGGATCCCGTGATCCTGAGGATTCACTTTTATCTATTTACTTTCTAAATGTAATATATAAGGCCAAAAGGAAAAACTACAAGGGATTTCAGAATTTCACAGTTTGTAATTATTCTTTCGACATATAATATTGTTATCTTGGATGTTGTAACTTGGTTACTTATTTTAATGAAGAAAGATTGTGTTTAACTCATACTCATATTCTAAGTATCTCTTAGCGGAGACTTCTTGTGACTCTCGGCCCAGTGAAGAGAAGATTTACTGCTTCACTTGTGTCATGATCTTTTCTATTTTATTCTTTACTGCTTGTTAATGTTAAATTAACATTATAAGGACTTTCGATTCAATTTTATTTTGTTGTTCATTTGAGATTCAGATTGATCCGTGTGTTATATATGAGTAATGCTTCTGATTGAATTGGTTATGTTAGTTCTATCTTAGACCGTTGTTCATTTCAACTAATGTTGGCATACATTTTAGAGATAGAATTGATCGCTTCACGTAATATTCTTATACAATCATTTTCTATTGAGATACCATTTGCCATTCCAATATTGTTTGTTGCTCAATTATGATTTGTTGTTCAATTATCATTGTTGTCAATTGTTACAGTTCTCTTTCATGACTGAGCAAGTTAGTTTCAATTCCATTTAAGACTACCAAGCATGATTCTGTATAAGTTGCACTCAAATCCATTCACTTTCATGATGGGTTAAGTAGAATTGCAAAGTGGGTTATGAAATTCTTTCAGAGTTACTTCTTTCATAATTGTTTGGATTGAGTTTGAAGAACACAATCATTAGCAATTGTAACAATTTCTTATTAGTTAACCTCTGAATTCAATGCATTTATAGTGCTAACACTCTTGAAATAAAAGGACTTGCCTTGGGTTGACAATTAATGTAGGAATTAAGATTTCCTATAAAAAGATATTTTAGTGCACCAACAATTTGGCACCATTGTCGGGGAGAGTGTTTCAAAGTGTTTTCCTTTTTATCTTGCTACAAAAGAATTGGGATTTCAAAACGACAGGTAATAATCTGCATACCTAGAAAGTAAAGTGCTTTCTTACTAGCCCACTTTTCAAAAACATCTTCAAGGTTAAATAGGAATTGGCTTTTATGAATGACTATGAATAGAAAGATAGAAAAACAATAGAAACCCCCCTCCTAAATCCACAAAACCCAACGAACCGGTGAACCTTTGGAGAACAACATTTATAGAGGAGATTGTAAGAAAAGCATAGTCTCAAGTATCAGTAGGATTCTAGGTTGTATCTAGAAAGAGTCCTACCATAATTCCTCAAGTAACAGGCTCACCATCTACAACTCACGCTGAGATTCAAAGCCCAATTGGAGGATCTGAACAGAGTCTCCAAGCTACACCAATTTTACATGTTGATCATCTACAAGAGTGAAATTGATGTAACTTAAGAGAAGGATCGGGAGAAAATAATGGAATTGCTAAGGCAGGACCTTAGCTGTCTGAACAAGAGTCTCCTGTGATCCTAGATCTAGTCAGTGTTGCAAAGCCATCTTACGTTGCTAATCCTTCACTTACTTGAAAACTACCTCATGAAATTCCTGAAGGGTATTGGCACATCTTTGACCAAATGGAAAATCAACCACCTCGAGGTCAAACCTTGACATTAGAATATCCATAGTCAACAAAGTGGCCAATACCCAATTAAGGTTATTCCTTTGTAGAGCATCCCAACTTTTCATGGGATGATCACGGAGGATCCTAATTCCTTCCTATTTGAATTTGATGTCCTTTGCAAAGGGTATGACTAGACCACTAACCCACAAAAGCTAAAACTATTCCCTTCTACTCTAAAAAGAGCAACTTTAAGATGGTTCATGGGTCTCGTTTGACGTAGTATTAATTCTTCGGATGATATGAGGGCTTCCTTCCTCACAAGATACCAGGAATTTTGCAAGAATAGGGAGGTAAAATATGAAATCTTTAAGATGGCTGCAAAGCATAATGAAATTATAGAAGAATATGTCGAACGGTTTCATTATAACTTGCAGAGATCTCCACACACCACCCTACCAAAAGAAGTCCTAAGAGATATCTTAATTAAACGAATGAAAGGTGAGTCATTAGAAATGCTAAATTTAATTGGGAAAGGAGATATTTCTCAGGGAGATTATGATGAAATAGTTTTGTTGTGTATCAGGTGTTCATGAGGAAGCACACACACAGGAGCACCAAGCCGAGATCCCATGAACAAGGGAAGCAAACGACACAGTGGAACTGTAAAATGAATGGAAATCGGTAACCTCTTGGAAGATTTCAAAATAGACATCTTGGGCACCCTCACAATGCAGCTAGACATCCTACAAGCAAAACAAAAACAAGCTTTAGTAGAACAAAAGTTGGTTGTTTTCTTCCCAAGCTATCGAAAGAAGCACAATCAACGAGAGTGTCCATTAGACATGGTTTAAACATGCGCTATCATTACCAAGGATCATGCCACTGAAAAATGTTCATCACTCCAAGGGCTAAAAGCATTGTTCAGGGAAGCAGAAGGAGATACAGAGCTAGTATATCTAATGAACCAACATCAATAGTGGTAGGACAAACCTACAGGTATGTCACAAGATGCATCCTAGTTCTTTCCTTCTTCACAATTTAATCAGCAACAGAACCCTAGGGTAGCATGGCAAGGCCAATCACACTACTCGAATTGGAAACATCAGCCATTTCCTATGACACCATGGTAAACTCAATCCTTTCCAAGTAATGGCTAGACAAATTCTCCTTTTACTCATGTTTGGCAAGGTAATCCCTATCAATCACTGTGGCTTGCCTCCACTTCTCAAAATCCAACCTTGTCTACGAATTGGCAATGACCTTTGGGAATATCCAACACTCCTATGGGGATAGGTCCTCAACCTCAACCTGCATTGTCAGCTCCTTATCCATTACAACAAAATCCTTAGCCTCTTCTATGCCATCAATTTCCAGCCCAACCGAATCCTAATCCTAGTAATAGATCGGTCCACTTGGTGCAAATTGTAGAAATATGGTCTATGAGATTGAGCAAAAAGAGTGTAATGAACTTAGATTGAGGTCAGGATGTATCATCAACCCTGAGAAAAATATGGATCAGCCATCAATTGTGATCGAAACACCCCGGGTACATATACTGCCACCTGTAATTGATATTGAAATGAAACGTGGAGAAGAGATAGATTAGCATAAATATCGGAAGGAACTCATAGTAACTTCTCCCTCGTTCCCCAAAGGTTAATGATACCTAAGCTGATTATTTACCTAGATTTTGATCTCGTATGGTAAATAAAAAAAAATTGTATAAAAATTCCACTCCTGCAGGCCATCCAGGACATTTCCATCTATGCTAAAACAATTAATGAGTTATGTGTAAATAATCCTACGAGGAAAGCAAAAACTTCACACACCATTAATGTTGTAGGAACCTTATCTGGTTTACTCTTGGGAGGGGAAACTCTCGTAAAGTATGAAGATCCTAGGAATCCCATAGTGAGAGTTCAGACGTATGGCTGCTCTTTTCCCAATAAGCTAGCTAATCTACGTGCAATCATTAACATTTTAACAACAAAAACCTGTCAAGCACTTGGTATTACAACCTTGGAACAAGCCACCACCTTACTAGAACTTGTTGATCATTCAGTGGTAAGGCCAGAAGGAACTCTACAAGATATTACAATTTCTATGGATTCATGGGAATATTACAGTTATCAACAATTTCATCAATCAGCCAACTAATGTGAGCAATGTAAAGTGTCAAATGCTGAAAGCAATTCTTGATAATGAAGCCTTGGAAGATCCCTCAAAGGATACCAATGATAAGCACATCCAGATGACTATTGTTCATAACAGGCAGCCTATCGAAATTGAACCAGGCAAAGTGTTAAACATTAATGGTAGCTTGGATAGTGATCAACAGTAAAAGTTCATTCAGGTCCTGCAAAAGCATAAAGGGGCTTTTTCCCAGGATTATCCAGATATGAAGGGTATAGATCCATAGTCGTGTACACATCACATCTATACCGAAAAGGATGCTCGACTTGTCTGGCAACCTCAGCGGAGATTGAATCTTCACCTTAAGTAAATTGTAAAAGAATAATTACAAAATCTATTGGATGTGAATTTCATTTATCCTATTTCGGATAGAAAATGGGTTTCTCCATTGGTGGTAGTCCGCAAGAAAAATGGGTTTCTCCATTGGTGGTCGTCCACAAGAAATATATATGTAGATTATCAGGAATTGAACAAGGAAACATAGAAAGGTCACTTCCCTCTCCTATTTATCAATCAAGTCCTTGATACCTTGGCAGGGAAGCAATCCTTTTCCCTCCTAGATAGCTTCATCAGATATAATCATATTCAGATTGCCCCTGAAGACCAAGACAAAACAACCTTCACCTCTCCCTAGGGTACGTTTTCTTACAAAGTATTACCATTTTTCTTATGCAATGCCCAACCACATTTCAAAGAGCTATACTCAAAAAAATTTCCAACCTGATAAATGAATGATTTGAGGTATATATGGATGACTTTACTCCATATGTGGATGAATTTGATCAAACACTTCAAACATTAGAAAAGGTTTTAGAATGATGCATTTCTACCAGGTTATGTTTAAGCAATGTCAAGTGTCACATCATGATGATAGAAGGTGTAATCTTGGGACACTATATTTTTGCAGTAGGGATATAGGTAGATCTAGGAAAAATACAAGTAATTCTTCTACTTCCTAACCCTGTACTCAGACAGAGGTACGCAGTTTCCTAGGATATGTAGGTTATTATCACAAGTTTATTAAAAACTTTTCATAAATTGTTGCGCCTTTATATGCTTTAACTGGAAATGCGGATTTCAAATAGTCTAACAAATGTAACACAACTTTTATAGGTTTAAAGAAGCTAGTCTCGACGACACTAGTATTACATGGGTCAAACTGGGAGCTTCCTTTTCACATATCCGCGGATGCATCAGATGCAGCTATAGGCACTGTCCTCAGCCAAGATGAGGACAGGAAGCCTTATGTTATATATTATATTAGCAAAACTCTTACTCCTGCAGAACTTAATTATACAGTATCAGAAAAAGAATTCTTAGTTTTTATTTATGTAATAAAAAATTTAGACATTGCATAACTGTCTACCAAGTTTTTCTGTATAGTGATCACTCCACCGTTTGGTATATAACTAACAAACCTATCAAAAATGGTCGAGTGAATCATTGGCTATTTCTTTTACGGGAATTTGACATTACTATCAAGGATCGTCCAGGGAAGGAAAACCTAGTTGCTATTTTTCTGTCTCAAATTCCAAATGTAAATGATCCACTAGCAGTAGATGACCAATTTCCAGATGAACATTTGTTTGCCATGACAATCGAAACGCCATGGTACACAAATGTGGAAAATTATCTAGCAGTGGGAAAGCTGCCTAGGTATTTGAAAGTGAGGGAGAGGAAATAGATCATTCAACGCAACACCCAATTCTCTTTGATTAGAAGATATCCTTTTCACACAAGGTTTGATATGTGTATATGTAGATGCATTCACGAGGGTGACATTTATGACATCTTGAAAGCTTGGCATGACGAGCCCTGTGGAGGACACTTCACAGATTAAAGGACAGGGCATAAGGTATTACAGATGGGCTATTATTGGCCCACTATTTTAAAGATGCTAAGAAATATGCCCAAGATTTTGATAGCTACCAAAGGTTGGGCTAACCTAGCCAATCTACTGAAATTCTGTTGCAACCCCAACTACTCATAGAACCCTTCGAATGATGGGCATTGGACTTTGTTGGCCCATTCCATCTACCATCGAATCAAAAATCCTACATACTGGTTACCATAGGTTATGTGATGGAATGGGTGGAAATAGTATATTTACCAAGTGCTATAGACGAAGTCGTGATTAACTTCCTATTTGGGTTATTCGTGCTGTATGGTTTACCACAGGAAGTGATAACAAATGGCGTTGGGAAATTCGTAGGACACAAGATTATTGCCACTCTCAGACACCATCAAATTACGCATAGGATCACATCCCTATATTACCCGCAGGTGAATGGGCATGTTGAAAGCACCAATAACGTCATCGAAGTGAGTTTGACCAAAACAATCTCAACAAATCGATGAGACTCAGCTGCTAGATTGCTAGAGGCCTTCTGGGCCTATCGCATGACTTGGAGGAATACTATTGGATACTCTCCATACTAACTCGTATTTGATAAAGAACCTATTTTTCCAATCGAATTTGAAATAACGACTCTAAGAACAACTTAGGAAGTGGGGCTGGATTCAACAGAAGCCCGAACTAAGCAACTTCAACAAATCAATGAACTAGATGAAGCTTGACTGCTAGCTTTGCAATGGAATGAAATTATTCAGCAGTAAAGGTCAAAGTGGCATGAAAAAATTATCAAAAAGAAGATGTTTCAAAAAGGGGATTAGGCGCTCCTTTACAACTTGAGATTCTAGGATTTTTCGGGCAATCTGCAAACAAGATGGCTCGGCCCTTATGAGATTCAAGAAGTACATAACAATGGCACTCTTAATTTGACTAACATTGATGGGTCTAGCCATTCTTTTAAGGTGAATGGGAAACGGGTGCGTCTCTACCACAAAACACTCACCAAGGAGTCTTTCTACCAGCAGGTACGTGATGACCCCTCCATGCAAATATTAGCTGCAGATAGTCATGACCCCGAAACTTTTCTTTCAAAAAACTAAGATTTTCTTGAAATTGTAAATAATGTACATATTCTTTTCGATTGATTGGAATTCAGTTAGGTATCACCATTTCACTTAGTTATTGGCGAACCCACAGTAAAAACCATTTTTCCTCAACGTTTCAAATCCCCAAGGATCCATCATGAGGACTTCTTGAATGTTGATAGTCGAAGAGCTTAATTGAGAGATTTAACTAATTATGAGGTGAGTTTATTTAACGATGAGATGAAGGTCAACTTGTTTAATAATATTTATTATTATCTTTTTTAAGTTTTTATTGTAATTTTGAATAATTTTTGAATAATTATTGAAGAGTTAATTTATTAATTTTTAAGTATTAAAAATTATTATAATTAAATCCAACTATTAATGAAATATTAAATAAATACTTAATCCTTATTCTTCATCAAATACTAATCCTTAATCTTAATATAATTAAATCTTGATATTGATTAATAATAATAAATATGAGGATTTTTTTTTTTAGGTACTTGGTAAGTGTTATTCAATCTATTGAACAACAATTTTGCGCCCTTTATTTTTCAATTTCCGTTGTTCAAATGATGAAACAATTGTTGTTCAATCGATTGAACATTTTTTCACTTTATATTTTTCAATTTTTGTTGTTCAAACGATTGAACAATTGTTGTTCAATCGATTGAACACACTTTTGCACTTTTTATTTGTCAATTTTCACTCTTCAAATGATTGAATGATTGTTGTTCAAGTGATTGAACAACACTTTTGCACTTTTATTTTCCAATTTTCATTGTTCAAATAATTGAATGATTGATTTTCAATCAACTGAACAACACTTTTGTGTTTTTTCAATTTTCATTGTTCAAATGATTGAATGATTGTTGTTCAATTGATTGAACAACACTTTTGAGATTTATCTTCAATTTTTTGTTGTTCACATGATTGAATGATTGTTGTTTAATCAATTTAACAACACTTTTGTGTTTTTTTCCTTCTTATGTGTTTTTCAAATGATTGAACGATTGTTGTTCAATTGATTGAACAACACTCTTGCGTGATTTCCTTTTCAATTTTGCTATTCAAACGATTGAACAATTGTTGTTCAATCGATTGGACAACACTATTGCGTGACTTCCTTTTCGATTTTTCTTTTCAATCAATTGAACAATAGTATTGTTTTCTTTTCGATTTTGTTGTTCAAATGATTGAACAATCGTTGTTAAATCAATTGAACAACAATTTTGTGCTTATTATAGGACAAACTATGATTTCTTTTATTGATTCATTATTGATCATTGTGCCTTCTTTCTCTTTTTTTCTTTTATGTTTTGAGTAAACACCATCTTAGTGGATTTGTGCCTAACATAAAGAAAAACAGTAATGTCAATACCATTATGATCTATGAAGCCTCTTGATGGTTATATTTATTCAAAAGATGATATGGTGCATCTCGATGATGACTGGCTAAACATATTTTCTTTTGACACATTATAAACTAACTCATTATTTTCAATCCATGTTGGCTTATTTTCCACACTTTCAAATGGACAAATCCCTTTGATACGATGAGATGGGGGTAAAAGTATAAAAATTCCTTAGCATCGTTTTACTTATTACACAATCCCTGACTCTTAAGGAGGAAATGAGCCTTCCTCTTTCTATAAAATAATCAAAAGATAAAAAATGAAAATAAAGAAATATGCATATGCAACAAATATTGTCTTAAAGAGGATAGGGAGTCTCATCATGAGCCTGCCTACCATGATCATAAGGATGTAACATGTGACATTCCATTTTTGGCCACCAAACTAAGGTAATGACCTTCTTGATCATTAAAACTATGAAAAGGATAGGGGGTATCATTACGAGCCAAATTGGTCACATTTTTATATCTTGGTGAATGGAACGATGATCATCTAGTCACCATGGGAGCATAGTCATCTCTTTATGGCAGGAAAAGAAGAAGCATCTACATATTAAAAGGAGGACTCTGGCTCATTTGTGGGGTTAAAAAGCAACCCTGTCGAGGCTATGAACGCCTGCTGGAAGTAGTGGCTCTGCTTGTGGTATTGGAGTATTATCTTACACTACCAAATGCTCTCTATTCTATTACCACCTATGGATTCATTTCTAAGGAAATTTCCCATTTGAACAACACTTTTACAACACAACATGCATGGTAACTTATGTTATATATTAATTATATTATACTTGTCACCATGACTATCTGTAGTTAGTATGGCTCCATCAACAGTCATACTATCCTCCTTGGCAAGCCTTATACCTCTGCTCTCCATGTCAAACTTCAAGAAAGAAAGAAAGTCATTAAAAAACATGTTTATCTCTAGGTATGCAGGTTCTCTCTACCTTACCTGCATGTACGCACTCCAAGTTCATTATACCTGCATACTTGTATGCTCTGTATGCCAAGGGATGGGTGCGTACCCCTGTAAAGGTCAAAAGGCGCGAGTTTCATCTTAAAAAAGTTACTTGTGGTCATTTCTAGAGCATTATAGAAGATTGTTTGACGTGTATTGAGCGCCTCTAGATGGTTCATGCATCCCTATGAAAGAGGAACTTATCTCATCAAGAGAGGAGCTACCCCATCCAGAAGAGGGAGTATCCCATTGATGTTGGACCTGATTAACTTCCTCTAGAAAACTATAAATACAGGCATTGGGCCAGAGCAGGAGAGGTTGAAAGCTGAACATTCCAAAGCGTAGATGCTACTGGAATTAGGACTTCCTTGTAGAAGCTTGTGAGGAGAGATTACCATCCTTTCTTGTTTCGTTTGGAAGTGGGTGAGCTTATCAAAGTAAAGGAAAACTCTTGCTGGACCCTAGGAGGAACTTGCACAACACCAAGGCTCAGGTTGTAATGGTTTCTTTTGTTTCCTATTATTACAAATAAGTCCATTCTTCTCAACAATTTGTTATTGATGAGTTGTTTCATATACTCCTTGGTCTGTATGTTGAATATGTTTTATCTTATGAGATATTCAGGTGCTATGTAATCG
>APFE031751013.1:101502-128010 GCA_000404065.3 Pinus taeda
ATGTTCGACATCGACTCATTCATTCACATCTCATGGATTGTGCTGGGTACTTTGAGAACCATTGACATCACTGGTGGTCTCTCTCACGCTTGTTAACGGTTTACATCATTGACTGGTAACCAAGTGGTTTCTACCATGTTCGACATCGACTCATTTATTCGCATGGCTAGAATCGTACCAATTCGGGAAGTAGAGATGAAGACCCTGGATCTAGTTTCCACCATCTAGGCTGCGAGCAGTTTTGTATTCATTATATTGTAGACCAATTATAAGCAGATGGTTGCATCCATACTGTGTCTACATAAGTCTATGATTATGATGTACTATGAAATCATTCCTGTATCAAAGAGTAGTTAGTCTATTAGTTAAAGTTTTTGATCTAAGTATGGGAATGCCTACCTCAGCGATGATATAATCTTATACATGTATTTTGTGTTGAAATTGCAGGTTCTGACCTGGCTCTCCACGAGATAATCCTCGAAATGATAAAGTACTTCACCCTTCCTATATGATATAAAACCCTTATCTATTACAGGCTTCGTACTTTAGGGGGCAATCTGTTACACTGAAATTTGTCACTATGACTATCTGCAGTTAATATGGCTCCATCAATAGTCATATTATCCTCCTTGTCAAGCCTCATACCTCTTCTCTTCATGTCAAACTTCAAAAAGAGAGAAAGTCACTTAAAAACATGTTTATCTCTGGGTACGCATGTTCTCTCTACCTTTCCTGCGTGTACGCATCCCAAACACACTATACCTACGTACTTGTACGCTCTGTATGTCAAGGGATCCGTGCGTACCCCTGTAAAGGTCAAAAGGCACGAGTTTCATCTTAAAAAATTTACTTGTGGTCATTTCTAGAGCATTCTAGAAGATTGTTTGACGTGTATTGAGCGCCTCCAGATGGTTCATGTATCCCTATGAAAGAGGAACTTATCCCATCAAGAGAGGAGCTACCCCATCCAAAAAGGGGTTTATCCCATTGATGATGGACCTGATTAACTTCCTCTAGAGCATTATAAATATAGGCATTGGGCCAGAGGAGGGGAGGTGGAAAGCTGAACATTCCAAAGGGCAGATGCTGCTGGAATTAGGACTTCCTTGTAGAAGCTTGTGAGGAGAGATTCCCATCCTTTCTTGTTTCATTTGGAAGTGGGTGAGCTTATCAAAGTAAAGGAAAACTATTGATAGACCCTGGGAGGAACTTGCACAACACCAAGGCTCAGGTTGTAATGGTTTCTTTTGTTTCCTATTAATACAAATAAGTCCATTCTTCTCAATAATTTGTTATTAATGAGTTGTTTCATATACTCCTTGGTCAATATGTTGAATATGTTTTATTTTATGAGATATTCAGGTGCTATGTAATCGTTTGATTGTTAGTGAATGCAGGTTTCGAAGTGAAGGAGGATCTCATCTGGATCGACGAGGCTAGACTACTACAACAGCGTTGGACTACAGGTAGGATCTAAAACACTTGATTTCTCGTGTGATAAATGCATTTTTAGAGAAGGATTGCTCTTAATTGTCTTGTTTGTCACTAGAAAGTCTTAGGCTTCTAGGGAGGTTGGTTTTGTCTGCAAGATTAACTCTTTCCGCATGACATATTCATTACTACTTACTGCCAATTATGTGTTTATTACTAATACAAATTAAGGTGAGAATATTTTCACATAATGATTTAAATATATATAATTTTTATTTTTCAGCCATTTTTACCTCTGATACGTGTATTTCTTTAATTTCTTTGTCACAAATTTCATTGCTTTTCTAGATTGGTTTCCTGCATTTATGAATTATCAATTCATGTGCTTGCTTTTCACATGCTTGGCAGGCATGGACGCCCTTTTCCCATTGGAGGGGGGATGGTCTGTGTATGAAAAACATGTGTGACAGTTATGGATAATTGAATGATAATTATTAAATTGGTTTCCAAGTAAAGGACTACATCATGATTGTCTATTCATAATAATTATTAAGGTATTTCCGATTGAAGAAAAGATGATGACCATTATGGATGGCATGCGATTGATTATGAGCCTCCATCAAATATGGTTGATGAGACAAATGACTTGACTGTATATGTTGTTAATTCTCAAATCAATGTCATTTTCTTGTTAATTACTCTAACATTCTTTATTGTTGTTCTAAATTGTGAAAGTGAAAAAGAAGTCCATAAAAGTGAACCAGTCAGAGGAACACAGAAGCCATGGGAGGTAGAGCTATCCAAAATGAACCCACAATGATTATGGTATCAGACTAGGCTTGTGAAATTCTTGAGCGCCCTGACTGGCTGTAATATCTGAATAAATTGCAGGTATTTCATAAAGAAATGACACTCGAATTGTTGCAAAAATTGCAGAATGGAAGCACCACAGTAGGAGGTAGGTACATAACAATCTCTAAAGAAATCATAGCCAAATTCACTAGACTTCCGGCTAAGGGAACAAAGTGGGAAGACAAGCACGTCCTTCTGCACAATGCAATCATAGTGTTCCAGGACCCAGTGAGAAATTAGCACGAACAAGGAAAGGGATTCACCCTTTAGTGTTAAGACAACCATGGAAGGAATTGGCAGTCATTGTGCAATGGTACATCACATGCGTTGGTTACCAGGATGTGGTAAAGCCCCACCAACTCAAATTTTTAGCCATCCAAACAGAAAATTTCAGTTAATTTGTCGTTTTATTTGAATTCTCTATTGCATTATGTCACTCAACGAGTTAAGAAAGCTAAGGACCCACGCACCTTCACCAGTCATAACAGACTGATTGAATTGATTATCATGCATGTATTAGACCAACAACAGCTAACTTGGTATAATATTGTAAATCCTACTCTGGCCCCACCTCTAGAAAACCTAATAACAAAACAACAAGGGCCTAGAACCCTAGGTCTGAGAAGGACACTGAAAAGGAAAAATTATTTTGTGCCCTTGAACCTAGCAAAACGTAGGCATTATGTGCAGGTGAAGTTCTAGCGACATACCCCAATTCAAACAAATGAGGTTGGGCAATCACATACACCACCTCCAAGTCCAAAAAATACCCCTTTGCAAGACCATGAGGAAGAGGTGGCCAGGGTATTGGAGAACATGGGGATGTTTGGCAAGGGAATAGAAAAATATGAGAATGTTGAAGGACGTAATTGTACCTCCAACCAATTTGTCTCTGCTGATAGCCCTGGTTGTGATTAAACCCTACCATTTACTAATTTCTTGGAAGAACAAAGGGAACTAGTCCCTCCTATGGGAAACCCCTTGCAGCCGAGGTGCATGAAGAAGAAGCCATTAGAGAAGAAAATTAGACAACATATATCGATCTAGTGGACCCCCTAGCTAAAGAAAATCCTACATATGAAACCCTGGGATATGAAAATGAACTAGGTAATACTATTTCTTCTAAGTCCTCTAAGATCAAGGCCTACTTAGAAAGAAACCCGGAGAATGATAATTGCTCAGGAGACAACATTTTATTGGGGTCTCCTAAGAGAAAAAATCATGACGAAGAAGAGCTAGAAGGTGAATCTCAATCGGGAGATGCAGTTCCAGTTGAAACCCTCCTTGATGATGAAACAATACCACTCAAGCATGAACCTAAGGAAAATGCAGTTGCACGGCCACTGGTTGGAAGTCCTAGAATAAAGAAGTCCTACAAGGACATGCTCAGAGAAATCCTTAAAAAATATAGAAAACATAAGTGAATAATTGAACAGCTACGATAGTGGTTAAAAGAGGCAATCAGAGCCATAAAATTTAAAGCTGAAATGGAGACCATAGGAACACAGACAAAACATTATTATGGAAAGGATGTTGAAATCCAAACAGAGATTATGTTAGTATTTTTAAAGGAAACTCAGACAGAGCCATGTCTTGTAGAGGACAATGAAATGCAGACTAAACACCCCTGTGTTTGTTCACAGGAGACCCAAATGGATCACCCTATTGTGAATGTTGTCATTCAGACTGATGCTGAAGAAAGCATCCCAATTGATTGTTGCATAACTCAAGAAGCAGTTGAGGATCCTATCCAAAATGAGCCTATGGAGATATAAGATAATGAAACTCAAAGAGAGGAGAAACTTGCTTACATTTCCTTACTAAGGGATACATTTATTAGGAGACTGCAAAATGAACTACTGAAGGTTTAGTAGGAATTAACACAACACAAGGAGGAGGTAGTGCCCCTACTTATACATCAAGAATTAAGGAAAATGTTTGAGGCACTCACAGTGACTTAGGATGAGTCCTTCGCTCACTAAAAGGTTGAACATAAAAAGGTTGAGAAATCACAAGACAAATTACCAAAGGCTAAAGAGTAATTGGAGACTATCTACTCTCTTTATTAAAACACCCTATCATGCAGAGTCCCTACTACAAACTATGCATTATTTATCCTTGAAAGATACCTCGTGCCGAAAATCAAAGCTGTCAAGTCTAGGAAGTCTCTAGAAATGAAAACTACCCTAGATTTCATCAAGTGCTACAAAGAGAAGAACAAGTAGGTACAATGGCTCCTCTGTGAACTTTATACACACTATTTATTTTTGGAAGATGACAGAGACAACAACCCCGACCACTTTATAGGGGATGTCCAATTCCATGCATTTCTCTCTTTTTCTACTAACCAACTCAAGTGGGCCAAGGCTCACAATACTTTTAAAAACCATGAATATGGAATCAACCTATGGGTTAGAGGGGAACCTATTAAACCCTTGCACATATCTGTTAGGCACAAGAAATTTATGAAGTGATCTGGTGTTGTGGGACAACTGAGGCCATTCCACACGAATATTATATAAGCTGGAAAGGAGTATGCCCAAGAGATCAAGGAGGAATCCTTATCTGCAACTAGACAAAGGTGGGAATTCTCCATCTCTATTGTTAGAATCCAAGAACCATTTGGATATGAAAACTTTAAAGTTCCCTCCATTTTTTTCCATAAGTACAGTAACATGGTCTTAACGATGGGGCCTGAATGGATAGGATGTCGGTATAGAAATCCAATCATATGGCATCCTCGAGATGTGTATCACAGTGACTACAACCTGAAGGATCAAGAAGTAAACTAGGCTATTGTTGTACTTAAGAAGAAAAATAGCTTCGAAATTGATAGGGAGGAGGTATATCCTGCCTATTCCCTAACTCAGCTATACCTAAACCATTTAATTACGTGAGTTCATACAAGAAGGTAAGTTGGGGAGTATGTTGGGTCAAGAAAAAGGTACATTTTCTCCTTGATAATAGATTTATTTAGCACTCATCCTCATATTGTTATCATTGTTTATGAATAAAAGTAGAGGAAATAATAGCTAAAGTCGAGTAAATTAATGAGTAACAAATTAGATGAATCTAAGCAGGAAAAACTAATTTTTACTATCTTTATGTGAAGAAGATGCAAATTAGTCAATAACTACTCAATCGGTGGAACAACAACATCTAATAAGGGAAAGAGACAGTGTCAGAGGCAATGCAGGACATTGGAACACCAGGTAAACCAATGGCTATTTTATGACAGAATTAGATCAATTATAGTGAAATCCTCAGGATACCCTGATCATGAGGATTCATTTTTATCTATTTACTTTCTAAATTTGATATATAAGGTAAAAAGGAAAAACTACAAGGGAGTTCAGAATTTCATAGTTCGTAATTATTCTTTTGGACATATAATATTGTTATCTTGGATGTTGTAACTTGGTTACTTATTTTAATGACGAAAGATTGTGTTTAACTCATACTTATATTATGAGTATCTCTTAGCGGAAAATTATGGCGACTCTGGGCCCAGACAAGGGAAGATCTGTTGCTTCACCTATGTCATAATATTTTCTATTTTATTCTTTAGTGCTTGCTATTTTTAAGTTAGTACTAATTCTGATTACCACAAGGATTGTCGATTAAATTTTCTTTTGTTGTTCGTTTGAGATTTAGATTGATCCTTATGTTATATATGAGTAATGATTTTGATTGAATTGGTTATGCTAGTTCCAGCTCAGAACATTGTTCATTTCAGCTAAATTTATCATAGATTTCAGAGATAGAATTGATCGCTTCTCATAATATTCTTATATAACCATTTACTATTTAGCTATCGTTCATTATTCTAGTATTGTTTGTTGTTCAATTAGGATTTATTGTTCAATTATGATTTACTGTTCAATTATCATTGATGTCAATTGTTACAGTTCTCTTTCATGAGTGAGCGAGTTGGTTTCAATTCCATTCAAGACTTCCAAGTGTGATTCTTATAAGTTGTATTCAGGTCCATTCACTTTCATGATAGGTAAAGAAGAATTGAAAAGTATGTTATGAATTTCTTTTAGAGTTACTTCTTTCAGAATTGTTTGGATTGAGTTTGAAGAAGATAGCCATTAGCAATTGCAACAATTTTTTATTAGTTAACCTCTAAATTCATTGTATATGTGTTGACACTCTTGAAATAAAATTAATGTAGGAATTAAGATTTCTTGTAAAAATACATCTTAGTGCACCAACAGTACCTACCATTGAGAGGAAATATAAAGAAGGGGATGAGTATGACAAACACAGAATGGTATATTCTCGACAAAAAGACACTTGGAACAATACAGTTGTGCCTAGAAATGTTTGTAGCCTTTAATATTTCAAAGGAAATGAAAACAAAGGGTTTAGTGTTAGAATTAGCCAAATTATATGAAAAACCCTTAGCCTCAATGATGGAGGAGCATCCAGCTCACCATGACTGGGTGAAGTCTCTGCTAGGTTGGAAAGTTGCTTTAGCATTTAGATTGTTTTTTTTTATGTTTAGTTTATCAAAACATGGGATAGGATTTTATTTTGTTTTACTTTTAATTGTTGTATTAGTCAAAGTTAATGGTCGATTAGGGTTGCTATTTGTCTGATAGTAATAAATAAAAGTTTAATAATTGTTCTGTCAACTTGAAGAGGAAAAGAGAAAATTGTCTAAATGAAGATCTTGTCATGTCAACCGAACTTAGAGCTAGTAGTTACACAACCATATTATTTATGTTCAACTGAAAGAAATTACAATTTCAATTAACTGTAAACAATCAATGTATAAATGTAGCAACGTAAAACAGGGAAAAGGTTCAGCATTTTCACAATCAAGGAATAAAACAGAGACAAAACATTTTTCTAAATTGTCCATCTGTGTCATTACCTACATACTGTACTATTTTATTTTCATTTCATTGAACTGTTAATACAATGCTAGTAGACAGAGAACAACCACTGTAGGTCATATTTCCTTTTGTCCTCATCTAACAAGCAAACAATATCAAATTCACACATAATCAGAGCGGAGAGCAACCGAATTGATTCTACAGCCAGAACAGTAAAGCACATCGAGACCACCGAGGAGATAACACTGAAACAGAGTGCCCAATAGAACAGAATATAACAAAGGTAATTTCGAACGAACCCTTTAAATTTTCATAAGTAAACAGAGATCCATAGAATTCTATTCATACTGCTATTTTTCAAGTCACACACATATAACAATCGTTCATAAACAGAAATCAGTGCCAGCATCCATAGAACGGACAAACCCTAGCCTAGGGTTTGATAATAGGAATCATTTTTTTTATAACTAAAACGGGACAGCCAACCAAAACAGAAATTGAAGCTAGATTCAAGCTTCATCCTTGAAAGTTATTCAGATTGAATATGACTACAAGACAGCAAGTGACAAACCCTACAGAGACTCAAATACCCTAATTGTAAATTGATGGACTTTGAGAGCCAGAGCCTACCGGCAGAGGGTTGACACATTTGGAGACTGAGCTGTGAGAAGTTCGCATACCCAGGTCGAACAATTGACCTACACAAACCAAATAAAGTTTAGTTAGCATACTTATACAGTGAGACCTGAAATCGAAGCCGAATAGAAGATGAATGAAGCTATAACGTACCTGAGTGAGCTGGACCAAGGAGTTCGCAGAATAGAGCCATTGATGAATCGAAGGAGCCTGAGACAAAAGGAGCATGCTTGGTCAGTGTCAATGCCAGAGGAAGGTCGAATTAAATCAAGGAGAGGACTATTTACCTGCTTGTAGCCGTGGAAGACAATCACCCTGATACCTGAGTACATGGGCACCAGAAGTTAACCGATTTGTATACTGTAGTAGAGACAAAGGGAAATAACCACAATAGCAAGTACAATCACCGGACGAGAGACCAGACTCTGAAACCAAACCATAGAAGAATGACAAAACGAGACCAAGAACTTACCATGTGAAAAGGATTCGATCAAGTGCACCTCGAGAGCCAAGACAAACTCGGTCCATAGGAGAAGTCCACAGACAACCGCATAAACAAGTTTGGAAGGCCGGAATTCACTTATAGCCATACCCAAAGGAAATCCAGAGATTCCCATTTGTGCTGGAGCAATAACCATACAGTGTGACAAACAAACCCTCATAGAGCTGCACAACAGAACAGAACAATCACGAACGACTAGAAAGAAAAAGTATTTTGGGCAAAGACCAAACGGAGGGAACTAGGCCCGAGGATCATAGGTGAACATTTATTAATGCATTAAATCATCCCTAGTTGCCAAAAAAAATATCTATTATCAATATTGCATACAACCGCCAAAAACAATAACCAAACACACCATGTCATAAAGCCCGTAACAGTTGTAAAGCTGAGGCTACATGGAAGCGTGGGCTAGGTCACATTAGAGTGGTATCAGAGTAGTTGTTTATGTTAGTAGGAGGAATGGAGAGAGGAAGGCGGGGTCATGGCAAAGGTGCTTGAAGATTGGCAGAGGAAGGATTAAGAGACGAGATCATAATTCTTACTGCCCATTTGGAGGCAGTAGAGACGAGAAGACTAAGAGATCCAGAAGTAGGCAATGACAGCGAAGAGGAAACTGAAGCAGCAACAAATGGACAAGAGGGTGAGACCCCAGAAGTGAGATTATTGAGATCTATTTTAGTGGCAAGCAGTAAACCCAAGCCAAAACTCCTGACTTATGACGGAAGTTTGTCTATCGAGGTTTTATTGGATTGGATCAGCGAGATGGATAAGTATTTCGAGTGCGAGGAAGTCAACGAAGATCACAGAGTTAGGTTTGTTGCGACAAAATTGAAGGGACATGTGTCCCTATGGTCAGATAGTGTCCAAAACGAGAGGAAAAGATTGAACAGGTTGCCAATTAAAACATGGTTAAGGATGATGGCCAAGTTAAAAGGCAGACTTCTGCCAAACAACTATTAGACTACACTACAGAAGTAGGTGAAAAATCTGAAACAAAAAGGATTGACAGTAAGGGAGTAAGTGGAGGAGTTCTATCGAGTGAAATTATGAGCCGAATATAGAGAGGATACCACAGAAAGAACAATCAGGTATGTCAATGGGTTAAGGTTAGACATTTTGGATGAAATCATTATTTTGTCTCCGGAAGACACTAAGGAAGCATATCAGAGTGTGATGAAAGCTGAAGAGAAAATTACAAGAAGGAAGAATGCCCAAAGAGGAAGAGGAGCCGGCAGGGGAAAAGGCCAGTCATATGGCAGAAACCAAACTGCTAGTAGCAACAAGGAAGGCAATAGTTCCAAAGATTTTGGATCAGCAGACAGAGGTGATAGCGTGAGAGGCAGTAGGTCATCCCAACAAGGCAGGGGAAATGGCCGAGGTAGAGGGGCTAGTTATCAGTGTTACAGATGTCATAAATGGGGACACCGATTGTTTGAATGTCCAGAAGTAGATCATGTTGGACAGCGGGGTGCATATGTGGCACAACCAGAGGAAGCAATGGCACCTCCACAAGAAGTAGAAAATGCTCCAGAGATAGGGGAAGCTCTGGTGCTACACAAGGTGTTGTTAAAACCAGTCAAGGAGGTCATCGAAGAAACGCAGTGGAAGGCTTTGTTCACAATAATTTGTAAGTCACGAGGTAAGTGTTGTAAGTTAATTATTGACAGTGGTAGTACTGATAACTTAGTGTCCATAGAGATGGAGGGAAAATTGGAGTTGAAGTGCTTGAAGCATCCCAACCCTTAGAGAGTTTCATGGCTACAAAAAAGACATCAGTCGCTGGTGGATGAACAGTGCGAGGTGGAATTTCAAATAGGAAAATATAAGGATAAAGTCGTTTGTGACATCATGCCGATGGATGTATGTCACATACTACTTGGCAGGCCTTGTAAGTACGATAGGAAAGTGGTACACGATGGATTTAAAATTTGTTATAAATTTGTTAAGGATGGAATCAAGCCTATGCTTGTGCCCATCAAGGAATAAGGGATAGCAGAGACTAGTGAACCAAGGACATTGTTGGTTAGAGGAAAATAGTTTCTGAAACAGGTTGAGGACAGTGAGATAGGTTATGCAGTGGTAAAGAAAACAAGGATAGTATTGTTGCATACAAAGGTATCAGATTTACCTACAGAAATCCAAAAAATGTTGCAGGAATTTATGGACATAGTTGTAGATGACTTGCCAGGGAAATAACCCCCCAAATGGAGCATAAGTCATCATATTGACTTCTTACCCAGAGCTAGTTTGCTGAACAAAGTGGCATATTGAATGAGCCCCAAAGATAATGAATAAATTAGGAAGCAAGTGCAAGAACTGTTGGACAAGGGGTTGATAAGGGAAAGCTTAAGCCCTTGTGCCGTTATAATGGTCCTCGCTCCCAAGAAGGGAGGAGAGTGGCGGATGTGCACTGACTCAAGGGCCATCAATAAAATCACCATCTGGTACAGGTTTCCACTGCCATGGATGGATGATATGATGGATTGTTTAAGTGGGGTAGCATATTTCTCTAAGATAGACTTGAAGAGTGGGTACCATCAGATTCGGATACGAGAGGGGGACGAATGGAAGATAGCCTTTAGGACGAATGAGGGGCTATACAAATGGCTGGTCATGCCATTTGAGCTAAGTAACATACCCAGTACATTCATGAGGTTAATGAATGAGATGCTGAAGGTGTACATCGGAAAGTTTGTGATAGTATATTTGGATGACATACTTATTTTCAGTAGGACAGGGGAAGAACACCTTCAACACGTACGAAAAGTGCTCGAGAAATTACAACAGAATAAACTGCTCATAAATTTGAACAAATGTACCTTTCTGTAGAAGGAATTGTTTTATTTGGGTTTTTTAATAGCAAAGGATGAACTCAAGATGGATCCGGAGAAGGTGGCAGTGATAGTGAGTTGGCCATCTCTGAAAAAATTATTTTAGGTACGTAGATTTCATGGATTAGCGAGTTTTTATAGGAAATTCATAAAGAATTTTTGCAAAATTTGTGCACCTATGTTGGACACCATTAAAAAGGCCAGCCAGCCTTTTTGATGGACAGAGGCAGCAGAGATAAGTTTCCAGTTGTTAAAGAGAAAGATCACTGAGAGGCCGATCCTGAGATTACCAGATTTCAAGAAGTTATTTCAGGTTCACTGTGAAGCTAGCGAGACAGCAATTGGAGTTGTACTTAGCCAGGAGGATAAGCCTGTAGCGTTTTTCAGTGAGAAGCTGAATGAAATTCGACAGAAATATTCATCGTATGATAAGGATTTCTATGTTGTTATATAGGCATTAAAACACTGGAGGAATTATCTATTGGGAAATGAATTTGTGTTGTTTTCATATAATTCTACACTACAGTATGTAATGCAACAGCACAAGCTGAACCACAAACATGCCAAATGGGTGGAGTATTTTTAGAGTTTCAACTTCGTATTGAAGCATATTAGCGGGCAGACCAACAAGGTGGTAGATGAACTAAGTAGGAAAGCTCTACTTCTACAGGAAATCACTGTATAGGTACTGGGTTTTGAGCACTTACAAGACTTATACCAGACTGATACAGATTTTGAGGAGCCCTATGAGGCATGTGAGAATCCCTTAGTGAGAGATAGGAGTCCTTGGTTGGACCAAAATCTACAGGAGAAGTTGTTGTTTAAGGGACGACAGTTGTGCATACCTGACTGCTCGAAGAGGGAGAATATTATTTGAGAGAAGCATAGTGGAGGTTTGGCGGGACATTTTGGCATGCACAAGACACTCGAGCAGCTTAGTTATTTCTACTTTTAACCAAAGATGCGGAGATATGTACAACAATTCGTGGCCAGATGCAAAGTGTGCCAGTTAGCAAAGGGTCACAGTCAAAACACGGGACTCTATACGTCATTACCTGTTCCAAGCAGACCTTGGGATTCAATCAGCTTGGACATTGTCTTAGGTCCACCTAAGACACAACGAGGTTACGACTCGGTAATGGTAGTAGTGGACAGATTCTAAAAAATGGTGCATTTTATTCCTTGCAGAAAAACCAATGATGCCACTCACGTGGCCCACTTGTTTTTCAATGAGATTGTTAGGTTAGATGGATTGCCTAAATCTATCCTTTCGGACAGGGATGTGAAGTTCACAGGACACTTTTGGTGTACCTTGTGGAAGAGAAGGACACACAGCTAAGTTACAATTCTGCATATCACCCACAAACCGACGGGAAAATAGAGGTTGTAAACAGGAGTCTGGGAAACCTGCTACGAAGCCTGGTTGGAGAGAATTTGTGGATGTTGGATCGAGCGCTTGCATAGGCAGAGTTCGCTTATAATGACTCACCTAACCGCAGCATAGGTTTCAACCCATTTCAGATCCTGTACGGCACGCATCCTCATGGAGTGCATGAACTACGTGACCTTGGACTGCAAGAAAGGAGAAGCGCAAATGGAGAAGATTTCGCTAATGCGATGAGAGATTTGCATGAACAGGTAAAAATTAAATTGCACGACAACAGCTTAAATTATAAATAGCAAGTAGATTTGAAGAGAAGGGAAGTACAATTTAATGTGGGGGATGAAGTCCTCGTGCATTTCCACAAAGAACGCTTCCCTAAGGGTATATACAATAAATTGAAGTATAAGAAGATAGGACCCTGCAAACTCCTTCGGAAATTTTTGGCGAATGCCTATGAGATATTGTTGCCACCCGGAATAAGCATTTCACCTATCTTTAATGTAGTAGACCTGTTCCCCTACACAGCTAACCCAGAAGAGAACGAAGAAGATGGAACCACGCGACCTACACAGAATACCTGGGATGGAGGAGAAGCTTGGAAGAGACAGATGCCTTACGTTCAACCTCCCAAGATCGAGAGCATTCTCGACACTCAGGTGGCTAAATGAACTCGGTGGAAGGAGTATGTGCAATACCTGATCAAGTGGAAGAACCATCCGATTGAGAATAGTTCGTGGCTTGATGCCAGGCAGATTGAATAGATAGGTTCTTCAGTCGAGAAGCTCATGGACCGGAGCCATGATTTCTTTTTGCCCCGGGAGCCTGATGTAGGAGCGTGCAACTCACCATGACTGAGTGAAGTCTCTGCCAGGTTGGAAACTTGCTTTAATAATAAGGTATTTATTATTAAGTGATTTTTTAATCTGAATATGTGAGATGGTGGATCTATTGTTTATCATTTAAATGAATTTAATATAGTTGTGAGTCAACTAAAGTTCTGTAGGGGTAATTTCTGATGATGAAGTTAGGGCTCTATTTATTTTGTGCTCATTAACAGAAAGTTGGAATGGTTTAGTTATGTCCATTAGCAACTCTGTCTCTAGATCTAGTACTTTAAAGTTTGATGATGTTTTCGTTACAATCCCTAGTGATGAAATGTGATGGAAAAGCTTTGGTGAGACATCAAGTAATGATTTGACTGTAGAGACTAGGGGAAGGAAAAAGGAAGGAGGAAAGAGCCTAGGATATCATAGTAAGTTAAGGAAATTAAAATCCAAGTCTAGATCAAGGATAGTGTGGTGGAAATGTGTGAACAAAGAATACCTGAAGAAAGATTGTATTTCTCATAAGTGAAAAGAAGGAGACGTGCATCAAGAAAACATTCATGAAGTGAATGTGCATGTGATGTGTTGAAAGATTCTTTGATTATTTCTTTAGAAAATATTATTGATGCTTAGGTGATAGATTCAAGGGCCTTATTCTATGCTACACCTGATAGGAAACATTTCCATGATTATGTTCAAGGAGATTTCGGACAGGTTCGTTTGGGTGATGATCAACCCTATAAAATCATTAGATTGGGTAAAATTGTCATAAAACAACATAATGAAATCCAATGGTTATTGAAGGAGGTAAGGAATGTTCCAAATCTAAAGAAAAAATTAATTTCAACTAGGAAGTTGGGAGGTGAAGGTTTTGTAACTACTTTTACAGAGAAAACCTATAAGGTCACTAAAGGAGTCGTGGCAATAGAAAAACGAGAAAAGGTAGGTACATTGTATTTATGCAATGGTATTTCTAATTTTGTTAATTATTTAACCTCTATAGGAGAAGATACAACATTGTGGCATCATAGGCCTAAGCAAATGAGTGAGAAGGGGATGAAGATTCTTCACTTAAGAAATTTGTTGTCAAGTTTGAAGCATGTTGATTTGGAATTCTGTGAGAATTATGTTTATGGAAAACATAAGAGAGTCAGATTCCTCAGAGTTGAGAAAGAAAGAAGAGCGAGAAATTAGAGCATGTGCATGGGGACCTTCTCAAGTACCATCTCTTAGTGGCTCTTGCTATTATGTTACTTTTATTGATGACGCAGCCATAAAAATCCAAATTTATTATATTCGAAATAAATCTGATGTATTTGATCCTTTCAAGAAATAGAAATCTTTAGTTGAGAATGCAACAAGAAAAAGGTTGAAGTGTCTCAGATCAGACAATGGAGGTGAATATTGTAGCAAAGATCTTGATAAGTCTTATTTAGAGCATGGAATTCGTAAAGATAAGAAAGTTCCAGGAACACCACAAGAAAATTGTGTGTCATAAAGGATGAACGGGACAATCATGGAGTACGCAACGTGCATGAGATTGCATGCAAGATTATCTTTACAATTTTTGGTAGATGTTGTAGATATTTTTGTTTATCTAATAAATAGAGGGTCTTCAAATTGCTTATATGGTGGTATTCTAGAGGAGGCATGGACAGGTAAAAAGGTAAACTACTCATTTTTAAATACTTTTGGTTGTGAAGCCTTTGTCCACATTAATAAATAAAAGAACAAGGCTTGAGGAAAAAAAATAAAATGTACCTTTATTGGATATGGTGTTAATGGCTTTTCTTATCTCTTTTATGATTATGAAAAAGAAAAATCCATTAGGAGCAGAGGTGTCATATTCATTGAAAAGGTTTTGCATAAGGATCAGATGCAGGAAAAGAAACAGGAAAAATAAAACAGAGAATACAAAGTGCTTGATGAGATCACAAAAAAAGTAAAGGTGCCTAAAAAACATAATGACCAACATCCAGAACAACAACAACAACCACAACAACAATTGGTACCTCAAACACCTGAAAGTGGTGTTAGAATATCTACTAGGATAACCAGACCACTTGAGTGATACTCTCCATCATTATATTATGTATTATTGATTGATTCTAGTGAACCAGAATGTTATGAAGAAGTAATATAGGTAGTTAGCAAGAAGAAGGGGGAACTAGCCATGAAAGAAGAGATGGACTCCTTGGTACATAGCCAGACTTGGGACTTAGTCATGTTGCCTACAGGTAAACATCATTGGATAGTAAATGGGGTTACAGGTTGAAGGAATTGTTAAACACACATGGGGAGCGAGAAATATAGGAGAGATAAATCATGCAGTTCATTTTTTTTATTCGCAAATGATGTATATTTATGGTACATTATGTGACCGTTGGGATTCACATCCCAAGGTCTCTTGGACTGCTTTGTCCATTCGGCTTCCACACTAACCAATTTAGGATTAGGTGTCCAACATTCCCCCCCTTAATCCGAAGGGTTATGTATGAGTCCAAGAAAAGAGCTGTAATACAAAATGTGCAAAAATGCATGGCAGCACTAGGCTGAATGTGCTCTCTGAAATGTTGGTATAAAAAAGCAGTGGTTTAAGGATGACCACCAACACTGGAACGCTTGGTGCAGTTCCCGGAACTCTTCCAAAACTAGCAAGAAGCTGAAGTCTTCTGCTAGAGGAAGTGATCCTATTGTTTTAAAGAGGGAAACCTTCAACCATAAAAGGGAGGTCTCACCCCGCATAAAAGGTAAAACTTCAACCTGAAAAGGGAAGTCTCAACCTGTGATGGTTTAAGGATGACCAACAACTCTGGAATGCTTAATGCAATTCCTGGAACTCTTCCAAAACTGGCAAGAAGCTGGAGTCTTCTGCTAGAGGAAGTGTTCTCAATTTTGTTCTCAGAACTCTTCCAAAGCTGGCAAGAAGCTGAAGTCTTCTGCTAGAGGAAGTGTTCCAGATTGCCTACTGAAGGCATGTTCACGGACATCTGTGTCTCTGGCTACAACTCTGAAACTGGTGTGGCAGGTTGTGGCTCAGGCTCGCTTGATGTGGCTTTGAAGCTTGTAGTTGACCATCATTTCCCCCCCTGTCAGATACAAGGTGAGAAGATGGAGAAAACTCAACCGCAAGACTGTTCAATACTCTGGAACAAGTTCTGACATGTGTTTGGAATATCTTCTTGGCTGTTGATGCCCATTGCCAAGAAGCGATCCATCCTAGATGAATCTTTGTTCTTGCAGGACGTTTGTTTTTTAAGCATCTGTTTGAAGAATGACTGGTTTTATGACAATGCTTACATGGATGAAGATCAAAACAGTGATCTTTCAAATGGCCAACTCGATCACAGTGTTGGCATTTCACGATCTGTTGTTGTTGTTGTTGCTGTGGAAGAGGAGCAGAGTCTGGAACAGCTGGAGCTGAACTGTCATAAGGAGTAGGTGAACTGTTATAAATGAATCCAGCACTCTGAAACTGAATGGGCTTGGCATAGTCTGGAATATGAAAGGACAAGTCCTTGTCATATCCAAGACGAGTTCTATGCTTGTTGTGGACAAGTTGTTCCCAAGGTCTGATGATGGGCTTGGGAAGTGTGGACTGAGTTTCTGCATCTGCATGTACAACTGCTGCTTTATTTGAATGAACAGGAACATTATTAACATGCTGCTGATGGGTGGTTGTCTCAATGTTCTGAACAAAAACAGGTTCAGAATGACTTCTCTGTTTTAATTCTTCTTGCTGTAGCTGTGATTCCAGTTGCAAAAAATCAATCTTTTCCTGTGCATTTTGTAGACATGTCTAAATTTCTGAAAGAGATCCTTTTCTGATTTGTAATGTGTCATCAATAGTAGATTGTATAAGAGTTTTCATGAACTCTAATACTTCACTAATTCTAGCCATTTTTCTTCAATGTCACTTAAAAAACACAACTGAGGCAACAACAACAGAAAAATAATATTGTACTCTTACTACAAGATCTTGTAAGGGCTTGTCAAGTGGCAACAATGTCGCGAAAATGGTTGATGGAGCAGGACCTGAGTAAGCTGAATGTTACCAAGTTGCATCCACTTTCTCCAGAGGTCATTTCTCGTCAAGCTACAATAAACATTGGTACAATAGGGCACATGGTAAATCAACAGTCCACAGTTCGTTTCAAGAATGAACTGGAGCGTAACATCACTATTAAACTGGGATATGCCAATGCAAAAATATATAAATGTGAAGATGAGTGCTGTCCTCAACTTCAAACTTCAGAGCATCTGACTGCTGTGGAAATCATGCGTCTTAAACATATAATTATTTTGCAAAACAAAATCGATCTTATCCAGGAGAGTGTAGCTATCAACCAGCATGAGGCAGATCTTCCAAAGAATGACAAATTTCAATATACATATTTTGCACACAAAATTAACAGTTTTGATACGGCACCAAAGAAGCTGCTTGCATCAGATTCTCGTCTTCGTCCTGACCGTAGTGCACTAGAGATGGGAGATCTGTCGAAGGCTGGAGCTGAAAAATCCAATCTTGAGGAAAGATAACGGGCAGAAAGATTAAAATCATAGCAGAATCCACCGAAATCCACGGGAACTGTTTATGAAATGGAAGAATACAATTACTCCTAACTGATCTGAAGATTCTAATATCCGTACTTCTGATTTGTGAGACAGCCAGCCAGTTCAAGCCGAGATATCCTCAACAGACCCGAAATCACTAACAACCTTGGCTTCTTCTTACCACGTTTAAATATTGAATCGTCGAGAATGGTTCTAAACTTGTATTTCAGTAGATGTCAACAAAGTCGTTCTATCAGATGATGCTACCATTTTTGGCAATTGCGTTCGGTTACCTCTGAAAAGTGCTTAAATGCTGCGTTTGAAATGGTGGAAGCTTTTGACCCCCTAGTACATGGCATAGGGTCATAAAATGATTTCTCCACGTGAGAAGCGGCGGTGTTAAAATCTCGTCTGCAATAAATATATGATACAATTCTGCAATAATTCTGGAAATTCCGCTGTACAGTTTTCCAACTGATTCAGAGAATGAAATTTTCTCCACGTTTAACTGTTGAGAGTGCACAAACAAATGGAAATACCATAATACATGATACCACTTTGATACCATTCAATGTCAAGAACTAGTGGTCGATACCAATAAACGTTAAGTCGATACACCATATATAAACCACATTTGCGTAGGAGAGGTCTCCTGCACCTTTAATTGACCTTCGTTCGACTGTCACGGGACCACAGAACACGAGTGAGGGAAACAAAACTCATGCCGTGGGATTCACATTGGCACGATATGGTAAGAAGAAAATCATATATTTGAACTGTAACGCAAAGATTAGAATTTTCTTCTGATCAGGTTTTGAACAGGTGCCATGGAAGCAACAATTCCAGTATGCCAATATGGATCACAGTGCACATCAAAGAAGGAGGAGCCTGCAGGGCTTAAAACTTCTTTTCATGCTGGAGTTGTAAGGCAGCAGCATCATAAGGTTATTAGTTCAGCAAATAATTTCTCAGAGTTTCGAGATAATCGTAACAAGAATAATCTCTCAGATTCTGGAAATTGCCTTTACAAGTCTCTAGAAACGCAAAAGAAGTTATCAGGAAATGCACCCAAACTGCACATGTGCAAGTGTGAAAAATCTAGGCCATCTACTAAGAAGTTCTTCAAAGTATCAGTCTGAACCCTAGCTCTGGCCTCGACCATCAAGAAGTTGTTCCGGTGCTCGCCATCCTGAACTACCAATACCTCATCAAATTCAACATCTGGTGAACAATTTCCTTTCCGCTCTAAAGGCATTCAATGCACATGACGAGGAGCGTTATGTGAAGCGGTAACTAATCAGCGTATTTTTTTTTATTTTTTTTATTTCAAGACTGCAAACAGTGCAGAGACTGGGCTTTACAATGCACAGAATAAGAATTAATCATATTCTTTTCCAGTCATCAGATGGGTTCCGGTAAAACTGCAGCGTTCTGTTTCCCTGAGACGTTACTGTGCATAAGATAGAACTGAGCAGAATGATATGATGTTCTGATGATAGTACTGAAAAGAAATGTTTGGTAACTGGCGTGAGGCTTTATGATGACTACACAGAGCAGAATATGGAGCGTTGCTACCAGGTGAGGGATAGCAAAACGCATTCCCTATGGAGCTGTGGCAATAATTAATGTCAGCAAATTGGCAGAGCTCAGGTGCGCAGGAGGGTTAAGTTTCCAGAATAGAAAAACCAGCGTTACATATGCAGAGTGCGCTCAATAAAATGGAACGGTTAAAGGAGTCTATAATCATCATTACGCATAGAACTGAACAAGTAAATGTAGAAAACTAAATGTTGAGCTTGATTAGTCCATAAAACTCATGGAAGGCCACACATCATAAAACTCATTAAAACATAGAAACGTTGGTTTACACAGGCCACAAAAACAAGTGGCTTACACAATATTGAGAAGGTTATGAACGTACCAGCTCTGATACCATGTTAAACACACATGGGGAGCGAGAAAGATATAAATGATAAACCATGCAATTCAATTTTATTAACAATAGATATACATATTTATAGTACATGTGGTGACCGTTGGGATTCACATCCCAAGGTCTCTTGGACTGCTTAGTCTCTTTAGCTTCCACACTAACCCATTTAGGATTAGGTGTCCAACAGTATGCATGAAACTTGGACTAAATCACAGTCTTGAAGTGACTTGAATCTCGAACTAGAGACAAATTTGAAGTGACCTCAGGCCTTGACCTAATCACAACCCTGAAATAGTTTAGAACTCAGACTCAGAGAAATAGATCAGAACTCGAACCAATATATATGCCACAGATCTAAGAGAAATATATTAGAACTCGTAACAATATATATGCCACAGATCTCAGATAAATAGATCAAAACTCTCAACAATATATATGCCACATATCTCAGAGAAATACATTAGAACTCGGATCTCTGAGATCTTCGCTAGGATCTCAGTCTAATCTTAATTCAATAGCAGATATGAACATGGACAAGTGTGTGACTTCGAACCACAGAGTGTAAGGCTCAAGTGTAAGGCTCAAATTTCACCTCTAGATCTCGATCTAGATGCACCCTTCAACTGTCAACATATTCGAACCAAAACAGATCATCTCAAATCACAACAACAAGCTCAGTGTAGCCTACTAGTTCTCGGCCTAGTAGCATATCTCAAATAATAGGAATCTCGGACAAGGATCAAACTATATTGCCTCAAGATTTCAGACTTTGGATCCTCCAATAGTAGCACAAAGCTCAAACTTTGAATCATCAAAGATAGCCACAGAACTTGGACTAGATCAAATCTGCCCTTGAACTCTTCTTTTTAGCCCTTCCCATAGGAGAACATAAGACAAAAGTGAGTAATCAAATTGACTTTCAAGGAGGACGAATGGAACACTTTATAGAGCCATCATGAGATCTGAATGGGTGCCTTTCTAGGCAAACCAACTTGACCATCTAGAAGGGATGATCTGATCTAAATGAGTGAGTTTCTAGGAAAGCCGACTTAGCACATGTGGAGCCACTTGTAATTACAAATAAAATAATATTTTTCTTTACAAAAATACAATTTTGACCAAAACAAAAATATGAAGAGCATGCTAATGACAATAAATAATTTTATGAAGACTGACCATAGCTACAATTTCAACACTCCCTCTTAGCTAAGGAGGTATTCATAATCACAGTCAAGATGTCAAACAAGCTGAAAGGTTCTTTAAGGAAGAGTCAAAATTAGCTCAGCATCATTAAAAGTTCATCATTACCAGCATCATTAATCATCCAGTACTGAATCACCATGTTACTAACATATCCATGCATGGTCTCCCCAAGAGACATCAATCAACCAATGTCTCATAATCATGGTACCAATCATATCCATACATAGTTTACAAAAGACATTAATCACATCCATGCATGATTTCCGTCAATAAGCTCTCCAAGACGAGATTCGACGTAGATATTGGGAGGCTCCTATCCAACCAAGTAGCCTCTAAACCCATTTTCCTATAGTGGTCATTGTACTAGACACAAATAACAACCCTATATTGGTCTCAGTACAAAGACAGAGGAAAATTTCCATCTTCCCATACTGGTCAATGTGTTTGACACATGGATAACATCCTTATACTGGTCAAAGTAGAAGACACAAGAAGATGCTCACTGGACCATTCTCCCTATACTAGTCAAGGTACAAGACACAAAGAGAATGACTATCCAAGATGTTGTCTAATCTATCAAATCATTCTTCCTATACTAGTCACACTGACACAAGGATAATGTCCCTGTACTGGTCAAGTGACACAAGAAGACTAACATGATCTTGGTCGATCATTGCTCCCTCTCAGCCACAGAGGCATTCTCCACAAGTCCCAGCTTATCTTTGAAATACACAAACTTTCCTTTGGGGAGAGGCTTCGTCAAAATATCGACTGCTTGCTCATTAGTGGAGATGTATTTAAGCTTCATTACTCCCTTCTTCACCACGTCACAAATATAGTGATACTTGGTGCCAATATGTTTTGACTTGCCATGGAAAACTGGATTCTCTGACAACTTCATACAACTTTGATTATCACAAAATATTGATGTAGCTTCCAGTATCTGATCAAATAAACCAATAAGCATTTTTCGAATCCAAATTGCTTCTTGAGTCACAACAAAAGTTGCCATGTATTTAGCTTTAGTAAAAACAAGTGCTACAGAAGACTATTTTTTGCTCATCCAAGAAATCATTACCGAGCCCAAACAAAAACATCCACCAATTGTACTTTTTCCATCATCAGTACTTCTAGCCTAGTTAGAGTTAGAGAATCCCTGCAACGTGATCTCATCACCTACATCATACTTTAGACTTCAACAATACCACAAAGATATCTTAGCACATGCTTTGCTGCTACCCAATGATCATGCTTGGGCTCCATCTAGAATTAACTCAGTGTGTTTAGTATCCCAAACGGGATATTTTGCGGAAATCTAACTCAACCAAAATTACTCCATAAAAATTAACATTTCTTTAACAGAACATTGCCATGTAAAAACATGACCAATAAAATACGACAATTAACAACAAGGTGAACTAGAACAATCTCAACTTTTATTATAATAGAAAACTAAGGTTTACATGCTGATACAACAAAATTGCTGAGATGGAAAATTGGCTTCAAGAATCTACTCAAATGTTGTGTTTGCACTCCAAAACTGAACTAAAATGCTACTGCTAAGCTCTCTTGTGAATTCTGGATGAATTCACCGAGGGGAGATGGGTACTTGTGTTAAATTTTGAGATAACCTATTCTTTGTTTAGATCAGATACTTCCATTAATTCATTAGCATTAACCATTAACTTATGACAGTAACTTATGATTCATGAAAGAACATTCAACATAAATGTAGAAGACAAGCCAAGATAAGAGAACACACGAATTGGCACAAGCCAGGGTAAAACCCTTGAGCAATTCATCTTATTATTATCATCGAATGTTCAGCAGAGAGAGAAAGAGTACAATGATTTAGAGTCAAAAAGGCTTGCTAATCTGAAGATCCAAACAGAAGTCAACTAGGGTCTGGATGGAGCTGCCCAAAAACCCTCCTTACTAATGTGGCTTCTTTGACAAACATGAAACTGCCCTTCGTTGGTACTGGGGACTAATCTGAATCCATCTTAGGCTTTTCGGTCCATGTTGGTGCAGACCTGAAATCATATTTCTGAAGTGCGGCTACATGAAGGGAGAACTTTCTGAATATAATACCCAAACTTGGCTTCATTTTCTGTTCATGAAGTCAGACCTGTGATGACAAATTTACCCATACAAAATGCTCAGAGATTTCTTCAAGACCTGCGGCTATCCTTCAAAAGAATCTTGATTCTTAATGCAGAAGAAAGAACCAGAACAAACAGCCATTCGACCTCCTCAAGTGCATGTCTACCTTAGACACAAATTAGAGCTCCTTTGATGTGTAAAATGAGGATGGAGGTTGCCCTTATATATAATTTGACATGACGATTGGCCTTTATGGAGGTGAAGTTGACCTTGACATTTGGAGGCAAATTCAAAATTTAAATTTTCGATTTTTCCCGCCTTGATAGGGTTGTGACTTGTAGAATTTGTTTTGAAAAAATAAATATTTTTCCTCATCCAAATTTGATGATCTTTAGGTCGAATTTGGTCTTCTCGAAAAGAGGAATTCAATGCCACAGTTATCTTCCCCAAAGGAGTTGTCCAAAGTGGAATTTGGCCCTAATTTCCAAGTTTAACACTCCCTCTAAACTAGGGAGAACTCCACCTGTCAAACCATCAGCGATTGTCACTGATCATCATGCCATCCTGTCACCATGAACCATCTATGTGTCTCGTCTCTGCTCTACTCTGCTTTGCTCTGCTAAACACTGCTGTAATAATGAAGAAGAATTGTAAGAGAGTCACAAGACCTTATCACTCTCCACTGACAAAAGTCAGTCCAGAGGTAAAACCTCAATCAGACTTGATCCCCGATTAAGTTGAAGAACACCATGCATCCTAGTCATAGGGAGTATGACAGTACCCAATGCATCCATCAGTGGTGCTATGGTCCCTAACCACTTTTTTCCAACTCATTGGGAAGATGAGAGGTACATCCCATGTGTCCCAGACTACATGGGTAGAATGATACTAAATCAATAGCAGGGAAAGAATGTATCACATCCTGCTCACAACCACATGTAGGGAAAGGACGAACCACATCCTACAATCACACATCACAATCACATGTAGGGAAAGGACAAACAACATCCCACAATCGCACATCACAATCACACGTAGGGAAAGGACAAACCACATCCTACAATCACACATCACATGTACGGAAAGGACAAACCACATCCTACAATTACACATCACAATCACATGTAGGGAAAGGACGAACCACATCCTACAATTACACAAGGCACAACAATCAAGCATAGGAAGGATCCTACACGTGGGGAAAAGATGAACCACATCCCACCAACATGTCAACCAATAATCGTACGGAATAAGCATCCTACATGTGGGGAAAGGATGAACCACATTCGACTGACATGTCAAGAGATGCATGTATGCATCTCTCACTGGGGTATCAATAGGAGAAGGTGAACCACTCATCCTGCTCATATTCCATATGAGAAGGTGAACCACTCACCCTACACACGTGTCCGCAATCATAGGGAAAGGTGAACCACTCACCCTACACACATGTCAACCACCACGGGGTATCACAGGGGAAGGTGAACCACTCACCCCGTACACAACGCACCACTAGGGGAAGGTGAACCACTCACCTTATGGTCGCTCATAGCTCAATAAGTACTTCAAGCCCCCAGGAGCTCCTAGAGCTCAATGTTTTCATCTTAACCAAAGATCCTTTCGTAAAGGAGATAGTGCCAAGTTGGTCTCTGAAAACCGGGGTTATTTCTGACCGGTTCGTCAATGGGAGCCTCATTGCTCCACCCTGCTGCATATAGATGTATATATGAAGGCACATAGTTAACTTACAATTAGCCATTCTAGCAGCAGAGATCTTAGCAGTGTTTAGCAATCCTCTGATCCTAGCATATCTTGATGAAGAAAATATTTGACTGATCTTACTCCCTCTTACTCAGGGAGACCACAAGCCTAAGCTTGTTTTTGTAAATTGTCTATCAGGCAACCTGTTCATTATGAGATCTATCCACTCAAACATGCCATAAAACAGGAATGACCATTGCTGTACCAAATAAAGTGGTATATGGTATCAACATGAGAAGCAATGGAATCTCTGAATCCTATTCTGCAATATACAACAATATGTTCATAAATGACTGCTGAAGAGTTTCCTTAAATTTATACATTCAGCTTCGATAGTGCTTTAGAGTAACAGACTTCAGACTTTAATTTATTTAGGGAGTAAGGGTGGTCCTCAATACTTAGACGTGTTCTTTTCATTTGATAGATCCGCAGCGTCCTTTAGATAATCTGAATGGGCAGCTTATCCAATATATACGGCTAGACCATGTATCAAGATATACCCCAACGTCCTCACACATAGTCTACAATAGCTGCTGCATTCTACCAGACTTTTAATGCTTAGAAACAAAGCTAATTTTATATCTTAAAATCATCTGATGGAGATCATCAAGTCTTGATCAGTTTGTACTTCATTATTTATGACTTTATGAATACTAATGAAGGTGAAATTTTAAAACTGCTCTTACTGATAGCTGTTGTTGTAGTCCGCCAGAATAATGAGATGATGTAGTTGATTCTGAATCAATACCTTGTCTCATTCCACACAACAACTGTGATCTTATTCCTTGCAAAAAGGAGTGCCACTATACTTTTGATTAGCGGGTAATGGTGATAAAGCAGGTGTTGACACGCATTCAAATTTGCAAGATAAATATACTTACTGCCATGCAGACCTTGATGTAACTATAGCTGTTACAGTCATTACTACTGAAGCCTCAAATCAGGACTGAATCTTAAAAGTTGAATACTTCACACAGGTCATAATACTAGCTAACTGATGAGATGATGCCTAGATCCACTGTAGCTGCTTTAAAGCTAAGGAATCCATGATTTACATCTGTCTTGTTCACAGCTTCTATTGTGAACAAGACTGTAACACTGTTATCAATATATAGGGTTGGCATAATGTTGAACAGACCATAAGACATGTTGAGCTGCCATTCATAGAGTATAGTGAACCTGGAGTCATAAACAATAGTGAGATTTATGGCTTCAGATCTTCGAACATTTAGGAAGATTTATTTCCTATTGACAGAATCACGGCCCTGCCACTTCAAGCTTCTTCTAAGGACAGATTCCATTATAAAAATCAAATGTTGCAGAGAACAAGCTACTTCTAGGTCAGCTCCACAAATTCTCAAAAGGATGTTTCAGTAAAACTTTATACTGGCATAACCCTTGGCTCACAAGAAGTTCAACCCCTTTTCAGTTGCAGTGACTAGCACTGGTTTTGAATTACAACAGTCATTTTGGAATGATGCCATTCAAAGGGTGGTCAAGAAATTTTAGAACAATCAGTGTCAATAATTTTTTTTTTTAATACAACCCTCACATGCGGCTTAAATTCACAAGAAGACTAATTCATGACTTCAACTGTAGACCATAAGTATCAAAGATGTTGCCAAGAAACATGGGTTCGGGGATGGGTAT